>CALYDF020000498.1:26751-45737 GCA_944474145.2 Dicrocoelium dendriticum | reverse complement strand
CCACAGGACGCCTGCGCCTACAGAGGGACCATGGATGGACTTGCGCTGCACCACCCACAGCTCCAACCACATACCTCATATCCAGTGTAAACCCGAAGGAATAAGACCGGGAGGCATGCGGATGGGAACCACGTTTCATCAACGGAGCCGGCCCACACTCCTTCACAGGCAAACACAAGCACGCTGTATTTGGGGAATCAAGCGCACACAAGGCGGTGGCTGGACCGTAGTCCGCTCCACACTGAGTGCATGGAACCACTCTTTGAGCCTAACACGGCCACAAGGACCGTGCACCCCGTCCCCTCCAGCAACGACCAACTGTCTCCTGGAGCCAGTATGGACGAGGTAGTGGGTAATAGACAGGTAGGCACCTTGTCAACATGCACATCAAGCGCAGCCACACCGGGGATATCAAACAACAGCCAATAACTTGAGAGAGAGACAGAGAGAGAAAGAAAAAGAAAAAGAGAAAAACTCCATTAATGCATAAGGAAACGGTGACATAAACCTTAATTAAATAGCATACGTAATAAGTTGTTCACAAACAAATCCTAGCTAAGTGCACGAGGTCAGGAAGTATAGTTCACGGAATGCCACGAACACAAAATTGTTATGAAAATCGAACACAATTGGCTGAAGCGATGTGTGCAAGTTAAGGGAGTAAAGTACAGGGTGATATTTATATGAGAAAGAAAAGCATTAAGGTAAAAACTGTAAACCCACCACCTGAAATAGAGAGACTTAGCATGCAAGCACGCGGTTAGTAAATCGAATTCAGCGTGCCTACAAACGCTGCGCCGGTGCTGCCTACGTTCACTGCGGGACCCGTCGTCGCTTCGGCAGTGGTCCCGAGTGACCTCTCTCATGGCTCACTAGGCCTGCCTGACTAAGGCACTCGCGACCGCATGTTCTACAGCACCATGCGCTCGATGTCGATGGAGTACAATTCATCGGTGCTTGCCGCTTCCGCAATTGCCGCTTCTTCTCTGCATGCATGTGGGCTTTCTCCCGCACCTCAGCAACTGCCTTCGTGATTAGATCGCGCCATGCACGCCGATCAACCGCCTTCGATTCCCATGATCTGCAATCAAGATTAGAACGTGTGAGGCTCACTTTAATCATGTCCTGGTAACGTAACTTGAGTTTCCCAGCATGCCGCTTCCCTATACTCAGCTGACCGTATAAAGTTGTTTCGGTATTCGCGTCGAATCCATACGGCTCACATGACCGAGCCATCTCAGGTGTCGCAGTAAAAGTATGCAGTCCACTGCATACATCCCACTTCGGCGCAACACTTCCGTGTCTGCAACTCTGGCGCCCCAGCCGATCCGCAAAATTCGTCGCACACACTGTTGATGGAACCGCTCGAGATATCGCACATCCCGACGGTACATCGTCCACGTTTCACTGCCGTATAGAAGAACGGACAGTACCATGGATTTGTAAACCATCAGCTTCGTGCCAAAGCTAAGCTGATGGTTGCTCCACACTCGGTACTCTAGCTTCCCGAATGCCGCTGCCGCCTTCGACACGCGAGTACGCAACTCAACGTGTATCTGCTGATCAGTCGACATCACACTCCCAAGGTAGCTGAAGCGGGAGGTGGTTTCCAATACTTCAGCACCAATGCTGATTTGCGGCAATATTGAAGATTGCACCTCCGGTGAAGGCTGAAACAGACAGACAGTTTTGCTTGTGTTGATGGTGAGCCCGAATTTGGCCGCTGTCGAAGCCAGAGCACTAGTCATGTGCTGCAACTCATCCGCGTTGTGTGAAATCAACGCACAGTCGTCAGCAAACAGCAACATACGGATAGTTGTCTCACAGACTAGAGTTCTCGCACCAAAACGACGGATGTTCAGCAACCCACCAGCAATACGGTGCTCCACACGAACACCGTAAGCACAAGCCGCATCAAACCACAAGACAACATTGCATGAAGATATATATTAAACAGAGCAGGAGCTAACACACAGCCTTGCTTCACACCAGAGACAACTGCAAAGTCATCAGAGGTCCCTCCACTCAGCTGCACCCTCGCTCGCATACCACTGTGCAGACATTCAATTAAACTTACAAAATTACGCGGGCAACCAAACTCACCCAACACCAGCCACAGTGCCTCGCGGTTCACCGTATCGAATGCCTTGGTGAAATCAACAAAAAGCGAGTACAAAGGCTGGTGTCGTTCTCTGCACTTCTCTTGCAACTGACGAGCCGCAAACACCATATCTATAGTGCTGCGACCCGAACGGAATCCACATTGCTCTTCCGCTACGTTTGGTTCCACAATCTGACTCACGAGGCGATTGAGCAGGATTCGGGCAATCACCTTGCCCACACAACTCAGCAAGTTGATGCCACGATAATTCGTGCAACATTGCTTGCTCCCTTCGCCCTTGTACAGTGGTAGCACAAGGGCATCCTTCAGCTCAGCAGGCACCTCCTCCTCAATGCACACGCGTTGCACCAAGTGGTGCAGCGCAGTCAACAACGCGGGTCCACCGTGTTTCAATACTTCAGGTGGGATCCCGTCACCTCCGGCACATTTGACGTTTCGCAGCTGAGCAAGTGCTCTCGGCGTCTCATCCAGTCTCGGCGTATCCGCCAGATCCGCCTTCACATCGTGCTGCTTCAGGCCGTTCAATGTAGGCCAGTCGATCTCTGAACGGTTGTTCAAGAGACAGTCAAAGTGTTTCCGCCAGACCTGCATTATGTCTGCAGTCTGGGTGCAGGTAGCGCCTGAACTACCATCGATCAGTGTCCTCAGCGGCTCCAATCTCGGTCCATACACCGCCTTCAAGGAGTCAAAGAATTCCTTGTGTTGACGGCGTTCGGCGTAGCATTCCATCTGCTTCGTCTTCTCCGTCCACCATGCATTATTAATGCGACGGAGCTCTCGGATCAGTCGCCGTCGAAGTTGGCGAAACTGACTAATCTTCCCCAAGTCACTGGGGTCTGCCACATGTGCAGCAAATGCTGCATTCTTCTCTGACACCAATGCGTCAATCGTCACATTGTTGTCATCAAACCAATCAGGCCGCTTACAGTTTGCGCGCCCGATGGTCTCCTCCGCAGCAGCTGTCACCTGGTCGCGAATGTGGTGCCACAGGTCGCCCACTGTGGCTATACAGTCCACATTACCACACAGGCGTGCAGCCATCGCCTTCTCCAGCTCAGTACGTTTCGCCACAGTGCCGAGGGAGGGAATGTTAAATTTACGCCGATTCACGGCGGGAGTGCAATACATCGATTTACGAAAATATATGTACAGTTTGGTCCGAACCAATTTGTGATCAGTGCCACACTCAGCTCCACGCAGTACACGTGTCATGCGCACTTCACGCATATCACGCTGACGTACGATGACATAGTCGAGCAGGTGAGCGTGACCACTCCGTGGGTGCGTCCAAGTTGCTATATCACTCGCACTCAGTGCAAACCGAGTGTTCGTGATCGTCAGGCCGTGAGTGGCACACAGTGAGAGCAGCCTGTCACCGTTCGCATTCGCTGAACCAATGCCATGCGCACCGATAACATCTGTCCACGCTGATGCATCACGCCCAACGCGCGCGTTGAAATCACCCAGCAGAAATAGTCGGTCGCTCTTTGGCACAGACTGTATCACGGAGGATAGCTCAGTGTAGAACTGTTCACGCGTCATCAGGATAACACATGGTCGGACCGTACGTGCTTATGAAAGTAGCAAACTTACCTCTTCCGAGTCGCAGGCGAACAGTCATCAGCCGCGCGCTGATGCCCGTTGGTTCACCCACCAGCTGGCCATTCAGGCGGTCGGATATCGCAAATCCGACCCCATGTTCACGTGGTGCTGAGGCGGCGTTCCCCACCCAGTAGAATGTGTAGCCAGCACCTGCTTCATGTAACTTACCTTGCTCAGCGAGCCGAGTTTCACTGAGCGCCGCAATATCGATGTGGTAGCGCGCCAGCTCCATTGCGACCAGTGCAGTGCGTCGCTCCGGGCGCTCGCTCGAGTTCCGGTCCAGTAGTGTGCGCACGTTCCAGCACCCGATGCTGAGTGATTTGCGCGCAGGCATACGATTGCATTGGTGGGCAATCGCACGCGAGGTGGTCGTTGTGCTTCGGAGGTTTGCTGGAGGGACTCCACCCGGAGCCTTTGGCTCAATAGTTTGACCCACAAAGCAGTGGGTGGTTTGGAGGTTTGCTTGTGGGACTCCACCCGGAGCCTTTGGCTCAATAGCCTGACCCACAAGGCAGTGGGTGGTTTGGAGGTTTGCTTGAGGGACTCTACCCGGAGCCTTTGGCTCATTAGCCTGACCCACAAGGCAGTGGAGAGCACATCCAGCTCGGGAATGTGATTGCAGAGACAGATTGGGATCTGCTTGACGGCCGTCACACGCAGCCTTTGAGGTTCTGGAACAGTTATCATATGTTTTGCGACCGTAATTAGATACGCACCTGCGACCACGGCCAGACGCAGGTGGGTTTTGGCGGGTTTGTACCAATATGACCAGGTGCTGCCTGGCTTGAGGCGGGCAGTAGCAAACCATTGAACACCCGGAGGTGTCCTCCCACCGTCAGAGACAATGCGTGGCACTCGTGCTCTACGCCAATCGAACATTGAGAATATCACCCGTAACCTGTTGTCTCCCATGGCTAGGTTTTACGGAAAGTGGGCCATCGACCACTTCCTAACCTCCGGAGAGGATGGACTAGGATACAGCCAGGGCGCCCAATCCTGACAGGAGAACGACTCGGGTCCTCAGCCAAAGTCTTCGATTAAATGAACACCCGAAAGGCAGCGGGTCTAGCACATGGTCAGTTAGCTGACTCATGCGGATTGGTGTCCTGGATTTTAGCAGGGAGAAGGGCGAAACCCAACTCCCACCCAGCGGTCGCCACGTGGAGGCGCCCAGGACAAGAGACTATGGCGCAGCAGTAGCAGCAGTGGGTAGACCATCTGTCAGGATATAGCCACCACCAGCCTCAGCGCAACATAGGCTCTCCCGCCAATCAGGATACATGTTTGGCAGCATCCGGTTTCGGATTTGCCTGTCACTGTGGCAAGCCACAGCACGCCTGCGCCTACAGAGGGACCATGGATGGCTTGCGCTGTACCACCCACAGCTCCAACCACATACCCCATATCCAGTGTAAACCCGAAGGAATAAGACCGGGAGGCATGCGGATGGGAACCACGTTTCATCAACGGAGCCGGCCCACAATCCTCCACAGGCAAACACAAGCACGCTGTATTTAGGGATTCAACCGCACACGAGGCGGTGGCTGGACCGTAGTCCGCTCCACATTGAATGCATGGAACCGCTCTTTGAGCCTAGCACGGCCATATATATATATATACCGGCCGGCGGTTGAAAGGACTACCGTTGTCAGTCGGTGTAATCCGGAGGCCACCGGTTCGAATCCATGTAAATGCAAGCGGCTCCATGGAATATCTAACCCTAGCGCAACTATGGCAGTGAAGCGTCGATACGGCGTGCCAGCATACTGCTGATGCTTCCTCCTACATATAGCATGGTCTCCTGTAAAACATATGGAAAAAGCAACTCAAAATCAAGACCAGGAAAAATTAGAGAGCACCAACTGCTCATGAAACTATAAAGGCCAAACCGAATCGGCAAAGCTTAACATGACTTCACTCACAGTGTCTCGTCAGAGCGATAATGAATAACGGCTTGTTTGAAGCCAATGGCCCCTTCGCTGGCCTGAAAATCAAACAGGCGTTCAAAGACAGATGCGAGACAGTTTCGCTTCAATAAAGACGCTCGGTGTGCCAATGATGGAAGATCATTTGGCAAATTTGCCAAATCATATATAAGTGATATGCTGCAGTCCGTCTCCGGTTCAGAACAAAGGTGGGGTCCATATTCCTTCTTAAGTACCTCGTTGGCCCTAAAACACAACATACATGGTTGGCGGCATCCGGTTTCGGATTTGCCTGTCACTGTGGCAAGCCACAGGACGCCTGCGCCTACAGAGGGACCATGGATGGCTTGCGCTGCACCACCCACAGCTCCAACCACATACCCCATATCCAGTGTAAACCCGAAGGAATAAGACCGGGAGGCATGCGGATGGGAACCACGTTCCATCAACGGAGCCGGCCCACACTCCTTCACAGGCAAACACAAGCACGCTGTATTTGGGGAATCAACCGCACACAAGGCGGTGGCTGGACCGTAGTCCGTTCTACACTGAGTGCATGGAACCACTCTTCGAGCCTAGCACGGCCACAAGGACCGTGCACCCCGTCCCCCCCAGCAACGACCAACTGTCTCCTGGAGCCAGTATGAACGATGTAGTGGGTAATAGACAGGTAGGCACCTTGTCAACATACATCAAGCGCAACCACACCGGGGAAATCAAACAACAGCCATTCACTTTAAACGACAAGTTGAAATAAAATAAATCCAACAATGCATACAGATACGGTGGGTGGCATAACTCTTCGCTAAGTTAGCATATGAAGTAAGTTGGTTAGCAATGAATCCGTGATAAGGAAAAAATGTCCACAAGTTACTCAAAAATGCTACAAACGCAACAAAATTACCGAAGATAAGCGCAATTAGCGTAAGCGACGTGGCCAGCTAATAGAAGACTATTCAGATAGGCAAAACTAACCACATAAACTTGAATGAAATTTATGCAGCTTAAAGAGACCTAGTTTAAGTGTGTATATACATGGTTGACAGCATCCGGTTTCGGATTTGCCCGTCACTCTGGCCACCCACAAGACACCTACGCCTACAAAGGGACCAAGGGTGGCTTGCACTGCACCAACAACAGATCCAACCACACACCCTATATCCAGTGTAAACCCGAAGGAATATGACCGGGAGGCATGTGGATGTAAGCTACGTTTTATCAAGGGAGCCGGCCCACACTCCTTCACAGGCAAACACAAGCACGCTGTATTTGGGGAATCAAGCGCATTCAAGGTGATGGCTGGACCGCCGTCCGCTCCACACAGAGCGCATGGAACAACTATTCGAGCCTAGCACGGCCACAAGGACCCTGCACTCCGTCCCCTCCAGCAACGACCAACGGTCTCCTAGAGCCAGTATGGACGAGGTAGTGGGTACTAGACAGGTAGGCACCTTGTCAACATGCACCTTGAGCGCAGCCACACCGGGGATATCAAGCAACAGCTAATCTCTTGAGAGAAAGATAACAAATAAAATAAATAGAATAATGCATAAGGAAAGGGCGACATAAATCTTAAATTAATGGGCATCTGAAATAATTTATTAACAAAGGAGCAGCGATACGTTCATGAGGTCAGAAAGTATATTTTACGAAAATGCCACAAACATGAAAATGTTATCGAAATTAATTACTATTGGTTTAAGCGACGTGCGAAAGTTAATAGAAGAGAGTATTGGTAGACATGTATATGAAAAAGCATTAGGACAACATTGCAAGCCCACCCCCTGAAATAAATAGACCTAACGTGCAAGCACGAGGTTAGTAAATCGAATTCAGCGTACCTACAAACGCTGCGTCGGTTCTGCCCACTTTCACTTCAGGATCCGTCATTTCTTCGCTGGTGGTCCTGAGTGCACTCGCTTATGGTTCACTAGACCTGACTGTCTCAGGCACTCGCGACCGCATGTGCTACAGCACCATGCGCCCGATGTCGATGGAGTACCACCCATCGGTGCTTGCCGCTTCCGCACTTGTCACTTCTTCTCTGCATATATGAGGTCTTTCTCCAGCAATTCAGCAACTGCCTTCATGATTACATCGCGCCATGCACGCCGATCAACCACCTTCGATTCCCAAAACCTGCAATCAAGATTGGAACGTGAGAGACTCACTTTAGTCATGTCCTTGTAACGTAACTTTGGTTTCCCCCATGCCGCTTCCCAATACTCAGCTGACCATATAATAGCTGCTTCGGTATCCGCGTCGAAGCCATACGCCACACATGACCGACCCACCTCAGGTGTCTCAACAAAAGTATGCAATCTACTGCATAAATCCTACTTTGTCGCAACACTTCCGTGTCAGCAACTCTGTCGCCCATACAATGCGCAAAATCCGTCGCAAGCAACCGCTCTTTAGATCGGAAATCCCGTCGGTATATTGTACACGTTTCACTGCCGTATAGAAGAACGGACAGCACCATGGATTTGTACACCATCAGCTTAGTGCCAATGGTAAGCTGATGGTTATTGCACACGCGGTACTCCAGCTTCTGGAATGCCGCCCCTGTCTTCGAGACGCAGACACCCAGTTCATTGTGTAGCTGCTGATCAGTCGACATCACACTCCCAAGGTAGAAGAAGCGGGAGGTGGTTTCCAATACATCAGCACCAATGTTGATTCGTATCGCCATTGTGCATTGCACCTCCGGTGAAGGCTGAAAGCGACAGACAGTTTTGCTTGTGTTGATGGTGAGCCCGAATTTCGCCGCTTTCGAAGCCAGAGCATTAGTCAGGTGCTGAAACTTATCCGCGCTCTGTGTCAACAACGCACAGTTGTCAGCAAACTGCAACATACGGATATTCGTCTCATAGAATAGCGTTCTCGCATCTAAACGACTGATGTTCAGCAACCCACCATCAATACGGAGCTTCACACGAACACCGTAAGCACAAGCAGCATCAAAAGCACAGGACATCATTGCATGAAGATATATATAAAGCAGAGCAGGAGCTAAGACACAGCCTTGCTTCACACCATTGACAATTGCAAAGTCATCCGAGGTCTCTCCACTCAGCTGCACCCTTGGCCGCATGCCACTGTGCAGACATTCAAGTAAACTTACAAAATTACGCGGGCAACCAAACTTACCCAACACCAGCCACAATGCCTCGCGGTTCACCGTATCAATTGCCTTGGTGAAGTCAACAAAAAGCGAGTACAATGGCTGGTGTCGTTCACTCCACTTCTCTTGCAACTGACGAGCCGCAAGCACCATATCTATAGTGCTGCGATCCGAACAGAATCCACACTGCTCTTCCGCCACGTTTGGTTCCACAACCTGACTGACGAGGCGATTGAGCAGATAGCGGGCAATCACCTTGCCCACACAACTCAGCAAGTTGACGCCACGATAAATCGTGCGACATTGCTTGCTGCTTTTCCCCTTGTACAGTGGTAGCACAAGGGCATTCTTCAGCTCAGCAGGCACCTCCTCCTCAATCCATACGCCTTGCACCAAGTGGTGCATCGCAGTCACCAACGCGGGTCCGCCGTGTTTTAATACTTCAGGCGGGATCCCGTCGGCCACGACACATTTGATGTTTCGCAGCTGAGCAAGTGCTCTCTGCGTCTCATCCAGTGTCAGCGGGTCAGCCAGACTCGCCTTCACACCGTGCTGCTTGAGACCATTCAATGTAGACCCGTCGATCTCTGAACGGTTGTTCAAGAGACAGTCAAAGTTTTTCCGCCAGACCTGCATTATGTCTGTAGTCCGCGTGCAGGTAGCGCCTGAACTACCATCGATCAACCTCCTCAGCGGCTTCAATCTCGGTCCATACACCGCCTGTAAAGAGGCAAGAAATTTCTTGTGTTCGCGATGTTCGGCGTAGCATTTCATCTGTCACGCCTTTTCCGCCCACCATGCATATTTTACGCGACGGAGCTCTCGGGTCAGTCGCCGTCGAAGTTTGTGAAACTGACTCGGCTTACCCAAGTCACTGGGGTCTGCCACATGTGCAGCAAATGATGCATTCTTCCCCGACACCAATACGCCAATCGTTCCACTGTTCTCGTCAAACCAATCAGGCGGCTTACAGTTTGCGCGCCCGATGGTCTCCTCGGCGGCAGCTGTCACCTGGTCGCGAATGTGGTGCCACAGGTCGCCTACTGTAATTATACATTCCACCTCACCTGTCGTGCAGCCATCGCCTTCTCCAGCTCAGTACGTTTCTGCACACTATCGAGGGAGAGACTGTTAAATTTACACCGATTTACGGCGGTAGTGCAATACCGAGATTGCCGAAAATATATGTACAGTTTGTTCCGCACCAATTTGTGATCAGTGCCACAATCTGCTCCACGCAGTACGCGTGTCATGCGCACTTCACGCATATCACATTGACGTACGATTACATAGTCGAGCAGGTGAGCGTGACCACTCCGTGGGTGCGTCCAACTTGCTATATCACTCGCACTCAGTGCAAACCGAGTGTTCCTGATCGTCATGCCGTGAGTGGCACACAGTGAGAGCAGCCTGTCACCGCTCGCTTTCGTTGAGTCAATACACACCGATGCATCATGCCCAACACGCGCGTTGAAATCACCCAGCAGAAATAGTCGGTCGTTCATCGGCACAGAGAGTATCACAGGTGATACCTGAGTGCAGAATTGATCCCGCGTGTAATCAGGATAAATGTGGTCGAACGGTAGGTGCTTATTAAAGTGGCCAACTTGTCTCTTCCGAGTCGTAGGCGAACAGTCATCAGTCGCGCGCTGCGCATGTCGCTTTACTCACTAACAGGAAATGGAGGCAATCGGATATTACGTATCCGACCCCATGTTCACGTGGTGCTGAGGCGGCGTGGCAGAATCTCCAGCATACATTTCGGCATACACTTAACCGAGTAAACAAGCGTCGTCGCAATCGCGAATAGTAGCACAGCCGTCAGCGCAAAACAACCCCGGGATGGACGGGTTTATGTTGGCTCGCCTCGTGTCGTAAGCGAAAAAGTGTTTTGGATCACCTGAAGCAGTACGAGCAAGCTCAAATTTATATTGCCATCGAGCACCTCGCAGATACCGCCTGCAGACATTTCGAGACTCAAGGTTACGCTTGTTGTTACATGATGCAGGAGCAGATAAATAAGTTCGCCAACATCTGACACGTCTTTTAACTTGTTTGCGTGCGGCAGAATAGAACTAGGGTATTTTAGCCCTAGTTTTATTCTTCCCTGGAAGTCCTAAGCGGCGGAGAGATAGCTCATATACGTAGGGCTCAAATTTGTCCCAAGCCGCCAGTATATTATCATTTTCCAAAAGGACGCAAGACGATTTTGTGGCCTTGGATTAAATTGCTTGAAGATTCACACGCCATATGTTTGGATCCACATCAGGACGATCATTAGTCGTACGACTAAGAGGGCATTTGAACGACAGACAAGAGTGGTCGCTAATAGTGTCATTAGTACTTGTTCTGCCGACAGTAGACTGTGAGCAAACAGACACCGAGTCTGACAACTTGTCAGTATCTTCCGCTGTCTCATGGCCGGGAAGACCAGAGCGGTCCAGACACTCCCAAATGCAATCAAATTTCCTGTCTAGCATGCACAGCAGAGGTGTCAGACTTTCCAGAGAGACAGGACTGCTCTTTACTGGCATGTAACGCTCAGTCATACGCACACAGCAGTCACCACAATTGTATAGTATGTTCCCGCTACAAGTCATAAGGGCATACTGCATCGGATCCAAGACAGTACAGCCTGGATGGAATCAACGGTTACAGATATCGCATTGCATGCCCCCGGACGAGTCTGTACTCGCTTTGAGACACCGGTTTTTTCACTTATAACTGAAGAGTCATCGGCAAGAGGACCCGGCGAATTTGGAAAGCATTTGACAAACATCTCGACAGAGAGGAGTCGGAAAATTAAGTGAATGTAATAAAAAAGCAACAGATCTGTGTACCGGTTTACGTTGACCAACTATGAAATCGAGAGAGCACCAGTTGGAAATACCAAGTGTGACACGCATGATTCAAATGGACTCACGAAATCGCAAAAGACGGAACAAAGCCAGTGTGAACTCCAAGGATGTGGCAACAGGTTCTTTTCGAAAGAGCAGAGGAACCAAGACCAGAAAAACCGGAGATCCGATGACCAGTTCAACCGTAATGAGCAAATCACAATGAGTAATTCAGGTAAAGACGCCGTTGCTAAATGAATACCGGCGCGCGAGCCTTGAGCGGTATCTTGTTGGCGTGCAGTCGTCAAAAGACGGGTAACGATAAAGGGTTTAGAAACCACACTGTGCCAGCAAACAGGTTTCTTCGCAGAAGTATTCACCAAAGCATGCCTTCAAAATGCACGATACAACAGGCAGGTTGCTGCAAACAAAACTCAAACAGTGCAACACAACAAGCATGCCGTGATAACCGAAGTTGGGTAACTCTGACTGGAGTGCACCGCGCATATACTCTGTCTTGATGACAGCGATCCAATGGATGAGGAAACAGAGTAAAGTTTTATATTCTGCGTTTTTGGAACATGTTTCCAAGTCAAATTGGAAGGCAAAAATAGCAAGGGAGAGCTTTCACAAAATTTCAAACCGCGCGCCGGCCATCGCTACACGTGTAAATGCGCTTAAACCTTTGAGTTATTTGGTTTCGTATATTGTTATCCATATACACACCTCTTAGGCACTTTGCTGCTCGATAAAACATTAACTACTTCTTTACTCGTCCTGTGACATTTTACGCGTTTAAATTAGACGTGACCTTGACGCATGCGAGTATTACCTTTTCATAGTTTCATAGTGTAGTAGACAGCAGAAGTGAAGAGAACCGTGTCAGCTCCTTCACCTCTCATTCACTATCTGGATGACGCGTGTCCTTGCTAACTTGTATTCACAAAGGGAACAGCACAGCTGAAGCAAAACAGTGGGATCCAGACGTTCTCAACATGTTATCCAACCGCTGCTTGAAACATTCCTCTGAATGGGCATTGACAACATATTCCGGAATGTCGTTCTATCGAATCACGGCTCGGGTAGATGATCTGACGTCGGAGAGGAGGTGGAGCCTCCGCGGCTTAAACAGTTTCCAACTGTGACCCCGTGTCAAGTTACCTTCATTTAGTTGGCAGAAATCTTACCCCACCGTCTTCAAGTCCACATTGAGGATGCGTCTTGTGCGTATTAGCACTGCGCGGCCCAAACAATAGTCCGAAGATAACATGTTAATTCTCTGAAGTCGAAGTGATTAAGACAAATCACGCAGCACTGATGCAGACTTGGATCCAGGACATTGGACCTTCTCGAGTAAAGCGCAGTCGAAATTTGTGCGAGAATGCTAAGTAGTTAGTCCATATTCCAATATTGGCCGCATGTGGGAAGGAAAAAGGAGCTAGAAGACCTCAAGCGTAATTTTTGAAAATGACCTCCATATGGCGAAGAGTATCCTGTTGGCAGATGCGATTTTCGCAAGGTATCCTGGATGGTTTTCAACTTAGGGGATAAAGTCACTCGCAGATCCTTCTCAGAAGCCGCGTTGCTCAGCAGGAAACCAAAAATATGGTAGATGTCCTAAGGTACTGGAGAACAGAATGGAAGGACACAGCGTTTACCATGGTTGATAGGTTACCGCCACTTCACTCATTTAGTCAACACTTTTATTAATCATAAGAGATTTGGCATATTACGCCACAAATATTTTATTGTTGCAATCCGTAAAAACCACAAACGCAACTATTATTCCTTCTTTCCTTTATAATACCGGAAACGCTGACTGATAACCAGTTTTCTGCGAGTCCAAAAATTAGCCCTTTCCGTTTCAGTAATTTTTTAGTATGCGTCCGGTCGAGGGTTCCGAGGGCTTTTTTTGCCTTGGGCGTACTTAGGTCGTAATAGAGCGAAGGGTCTGAAAGGCAAGTGATACCTCGTAGGCGGATGGAGAACCACCTAGTAAGAGTCGGAGATACATGGATAGTGGATCTGTGATACACATCGTGGCGAGCTGGACGACATTGCCACAGCCGTTGATAGAGACGCGGGCGTAAAAGCATGCAGGGAAGATGGCTGCTCTAACGAAACTGAAGGCGAAATGGGAAGGTAAAGAGAAGAGGAAAGGACAGCCACAATATGGACTACGCTCGACGACATCTCACCTGTTGACTTGCTACATCGACACACTGACACGCCATAATTTTACAATAATTGATGAGCGTCAAGTTATTGGTAGTCAAAATCTAACAATTAATTTAAAATATTACTCATACATTCAATAATATATGACACAATGAAGTCTCAAACTAATCTACTAGTAGCTCGTGAAATCTAGGCCTAAGTGATTGAGAGTTGTCACTCTGTAGACATGCTATTCGTGGACTTTGCTAAAGCTCTTGACACTGTTCCTCATCTTAGACTCTCACTATGGTTGTGATCTTACGAGATATCCGGTCGCGCCTGTAAACGAGTGTCTGTTTTCCTGGAGGGTAGGGAACAGTGTGTAGGTGTGGGGCGTAACCTTTCACTTAGGCAAGCGGTTCCTTCTGGCTTCCTGCAGGGCTCGGTATTGGGGTCATTGTTGTCCGCGATCTATGTAACTAACTTGCCGGTGGAGCTAGAATTGTCATTACTAATGTCAGCAAATTAGCTGACTACTTTAAGCCCTGAAATATTGTGGATCTCCATGGGGTCTTGAGGCAATTCGGTGTGCCTTGGAGAGGATCTGGGAATGATCTAGCTTATGGTTGATGCGCATAAATCTGGCCAACTTCCCTGTCCTCTCAATCGGAGCGGCTATTCCTCCCACCCTATTTGTTGTCCGCGGTGGTGGAATCCCCGTTGTTACCCAGCAATTTGATTTATGTGTCGTCCAGTCATCAGCTCTTCCCTCTGACGACACTTGGAACTAGGCTGCTTGTCGGAGGTTTCGTATCATGTGGTTTATCCACCGATTCTTCGGAGTCCTAAAGGCCAATATGTTTGGGAAGCCATTCTCTGCATTCGTGCGACCACATTTGCAAATACTGTATCCAGCCTTGTCCACTATGTCTTATCCGAGACAAAATGGACTTGCCGAGGGTGCTAAGAGTGGGTGCTAGATCAGTGTAGAGTCTGCGGGGACAGGCGTATCCTGAACGCTTATATATTTTGTTAATATACTCCATGCATTACCGAAGGATAAGAGTGGACTTGTTACTTACCGTATTTTGACGGGTAAGTTAGGCCCAGCCTTGTCGGCGTTATTCAGTCCCGCTAAGTTACCACGAATAAATATTGGCCCTTTGTGTAAGCAACAACTCTTCCATTAATCATTATCGTTAAAGAATCGAATATGTGCCGTGAGAAGAGCGTCGTTATCAGATAAAGTACATTAATCTCCTAGTGACGAAAATATTCTGGACTATAGTAAGGTAACTAAGGCACTTGTCCTGAGCCATCTCATCTATCGCCTAGATACAGCTGAGTTGCTGAACAAATTGGTTTAAACTGCTTCTTGTGGATTCATATGCATCAGGTCAGACAGTTTTCTTGATACTGTAGGCAAGATAATAGTTACTCTAACATTACGTGGACTGCTATTTTTGTCAATCAATTTGCTGGTATTAGACGATGCCGTAAGTCCATTTGCATTCCTGTCCTGTCAGAAACTAGCGTCTTTAAATTTGGTGTCCTTTCGAAGCTATCCCGGAGCTTTCAACAAGAATTCACAGGCATACCGCATTTGTCTTTATCAATACTTTCCAAATGATTTTCCGGTTTACGTGGTCGCATACTTTCATTTGAAAGAATGGTTTGGCAAATTAAACACATAGGTAGATTGGGGTTTGGAAGTGATGCGATGAATCCGAATGACAGATATTCTACGAAGTACTGCCAAAACTAGTTCGTTGCCGAGATCACTCCTTAAATATGTCATTGCCTTTGTTTTAATATTCAAACACGGTTGTATCATGTGCGCTGAATAATAGCTTTCGACAAAACGAAACACACAGGTACTGTTAATAATTGGTAGTACTACATTTCTTCTTGCTTGACCGTGAGAAAATACTTTTGGCACACATACTTGAAACTTCTGTTTGTGACTAATCAAGTTTAAATGTCAAACTGTAGAAACACTGCTAAAGGCCATCCAAAGCGCTTTCTGAGGTTGGCTTTGAGAAAACCGTAGATGGATAAAATGACAAAAGGAAGAAGCCTTGACAAAAGCCAATGAGGAATGCAAATGCAACTCATAAAATGGCAATATCCACTAGATACACATACATTACAGGCAAGTTGTGGCAAACAATGGTAACAGGTAAAATGAAGGACAGACGAGATAAACGTGGAAGAAAATGCCGGATATTTCAAGTGACATTCATGGTAGAGTCAACAACAAAGCGAATAACCTACCTCAGCTATTGCCAAACATGGTGCCAAATGCGTGCTGTCAAGGCAATTTGATTATTATACTCATAAGGAGGGGCATCTTTATGTACACCTCATATTAGTATACTCACCAAAGCAACCGAATTTCCTCTCGTAAAATAGTACCCCACACGCGCAGAGTAGCTACTCGAATTCAAAAAGTTTGACGGCGCCAGACGTCCACGCGAGCTGAGAGGCTAATGTTCCATCATTTTAAATGTCAGTTAAGTGTGTTTTATCATCAAAAAATTTATAAAATTCCTGCCTTATAACCGTTGGGAATAAAGAATGGAGGAACGCTGTAAGCTGAGACTGGAGAAGAAAAACACGTAAACTAGCGCTACCGTAACGAGACCTGAACGAGGAAGACTGACTGGCAGGTTAGTGTCACACAGAGAACCTGCTGGAGGAAAACCTGGTTAGAGACAGGGTGGATTTGTGCCGAAGCTGCCGCAGTCTACTGAGGAGAGTACAATAGATTCACTGAAGATTGCACAATAGATGCATCAGTGTTCCGAGTGAAGATCAGTTGCTCACTGTGGATAGGCCACAAACAGCTGAGGACGAATCGGCCGTTAGTTGGGCAGTGCAAAGCATTTCCCGCAAGGTAGAATAAAAAATACAAAATTTTGCAAAGAAAGTCCAAAATATTGCAAAGAAAGTCCATACTGTTGCAAAACCCTGTGCGAGTCGCCAGCCGCTCAGAGCCAATCCTCTGACCTTCAGTATGTTCTCATTGGCCGGATGCCAAGGTTCGATGCGTTAGTCTGGGGAGGTGAGCGCGCTGCTCGTTAAGTGGGTGACATTTGGGAATGAAGCTTAGAGGAATGCACTTCGACGGTGCAACGGGCTTGTATGCGCCCCCCTCACGTCCGAAACGATGGATCACAATTGGTCTGGGAGCAATGAACAGCTGGAACGCAAGCGCACGACCGAAACCATGTCTATGATTCTAACGTCGTCGGCATGCCTTCTCACGTTCGACAGAGTATCGCAGCAGATATTCGTGACTGAGTTTTGGGCGCTTTCGTCAACGGTGATGACTGGCAGCTTGTGGTAACTGTGTAAATCGTCAAATATCAAACAGCCTACTCCTGGATTCCTCGTTCTCTTGATCAGAAACCGAGTACTAGGCAGGCGCGCGGTCGTAAACGGATTTTGTCGGAGGAAGACGTAGATGACATCCTGGATTGGATCGCAAGGGACTTAACTCTTACGCTACGGGAAATGTGAGTGCGAGTACGAGCAGAAATGGACAAGAACATTTCGAAGTCAACAATCGCACGACACCTAGATAGTCGATTGATAACTATGAAGAACATCTATCAGGTTCCCGAGGAAAGGAACAATGAGCGAGGCAAAGGAAAACGCAGGGAATTCGTTCAGCAGTTTCTTCAACTTGAGAGCGATGGCAAGTTCTTCATTTGGATTGACGAAGCGAACTTCAACGTTTACTGCAAACGTACTCGTGGTCGGGCGCCCAGAGGAGTGAGGGCCTGTTGCAAAGTTGCCAACAGCAGAGGGCACAATTTACATGTAATCGGTGCACTCACGATGGAAGGGAAAGTGTCGATGACAACCCGGAGTGGCTCATTCACAGGTTCCCTATCTCTCGAATGGCTGCGAAGCTATTTAGACAACCAGAAACGGGAGATGGAGCTCGACATGTTGTCGTGGTATGTGATAATGCACCATGTCACACACGACTGGAAGAACTGTTGTCAGTAGATGGATCCGATGGAGTAACCATACTGAGATTGAGCCCATACTCTCCGTTCCTCAATCCGATCGAGAATGTTTGGCAGGTGGTGAAGGCCAGAGTGAAGAATGAGATGAGAGTGCACTGCGAGGAACTTCTGGCCGGGGATCCCCAGAAACTCATGACGCAGATGGAATGGAGGCTGCGGTTTCTTGAACGCATTGCCGAAGCAACCACCTAGGATATCAGCGTTGTGGGATGTTGTACTGCTATTCGACATATTCGTGTACATTTTACTAATTGTCTAGAAAAAATGACATATTTTGATCCCGTTGCTGGCCTATTTTTTTACGTATCTGTTTGTATGGCACGTTACTGGCAGCGCGTAGGGACGTGTGAGTATCCCCAGTGTTTTCAAAATATGTTTGCACGTACGTAAGTTTGTGTGTTCGTACGGAGGTTGAAGCGATATCTGATGTTTAGCGCAATGGAGTGACACGGGACCGACTTCCAGTGAGCCATACTCGGGTGATATGTTCAACTTATGGTCCTTTTCATGCTGGTATTCGCTGCGCCGTACTCTTTCATAATGAGCCTAGGATAATGTAGATACAGTTTCTTTGTTCGGAAAACTAGGATGTTTGGAAAGCGCTTTGTAGGACCAAGTGTGCTTGTCGGGTGAAGTAACGGTCAGATATATCACAGTATGGGATATCAGCGTGGATAGTTGAATAGTAGTGAATAAGAAATTCCTGCACACGTCATGTCAGCCTTTACCACGAGTGAGAGGAACTGATAGCTACGAGTTCGCAAACACGTCCATTGAGAGACAAGATGTTGTCATTGAATCTGAACGAATGAATCGTGTGTTTAATAGAAAGCGTCTCTGTGCGATGTTTGTCCGCTGGCGCGTTAATTCGTTACCCGATTGGAAGTTGGTCTGTCAAGTTCGGAACCCACATCAGCCGGTTCGGAAGCTGTACTTTAGATCTAAAAGCAACCATTCCTACAGTAAGCCCAATTTAATTTGCGTGTCAGAAAGGCGCGAATAGCTGTCCGGTACGACATGGATACAGCCTTGCTTGTTCGGACGATCCCTCGTTTGACCCAATAGCGTGCGTAAGCAAATGCGGGGGTAGTTAGCGTGGAAATGTTTCTACGTTGTTTAAAGTACTGACATAACATCAGATACAGACAATTGACATGTTAATGTCATTACTACCATCTATCT
>CALYDF020000498.1:0-26708 GCA_944474145.2 Dicrocoelium dendriticum | reverse complement strand
TGTCCTGGTAACAGGCTTCGCGGTTTTGTCAGCTAACCTGAATATGGCAAATAACTGCTTCATCCGGTAACGGCATTTGCTGGTTGTGGTGTGCAGCTGATGATTCACTTTGGCATAGACCAAGACATTGTCTGAGTAATAACAGCCGTTGTCGCAACAGCCGCTTGGTAATGTTTTCATCATTGTTCTCCAGCACAATTCTATCTCGGATGAGATTGTCAGCCATACAATTGCAAAAGTTACAGGAATGACCCAGGATCTTTAGCTCGTTAATGTAGTTCTCGATAGTTTCGTTTGGGCTCCGGTGTGGGGTTATAAAGGGCTACCGCTGATAAGTCTCGTTATTCTGGCCTTCGCAGAAATCACCGAATTTTCGGACGACAGTATCCAGATCAGCTGGGGCTTCATTCTTTTCGTGCTGCACCCTCTCCAAGACGCGGAGTGCTTCGTCTCCGATCGTAAGCCATCGGTTGTTCATTCAACCGCATCAATATACAGAAATCCAGCCACCTGCTTTTCCAGATTCTCTAACTATTGGCCAAATTCGGTTCTTCCATATTTAGTGGAACAGTTTATGCGCTCCAATCAGCAACTGAGCACTATTGGGTAAGACTGTCTTGGTTTCCACGAACACAACGTCACAGAACTCGGTCCAATCAGGCACAAATTATTTGGTCGACAAAGTGAACTCGGCAAAAATGACAGCATAGCGAGCATATAGGAACGATGTAAACAAGTAAGACAGTTCCATAAATAACAACACTGCCGCATCCATGAGATTCGTCCTTCGAATAAGTTACACAGACCCGGTCTAGTGAACCAAACGACACATAGAAGAAACATGCATACCTGTCCAAACAACTGCTCTGTTCGCTTATAGCGTGCTAGCCGCTTTCTGCTGACCTGTCGACCGATCCGAAAACTTGCGGACGTTAAAAGAACCGCAACAGGGATTTCCGAAGAGACCACTGGTATAATATGTCACTTTGCCTTTCCAATGATCTTACTCTTTACAGAAGAGTAGTAGGGGGAGTTGAATGGTATAGGTAGAATTTCGTCACATCTAGGCTCACTCAGACAGCCGCCACAAGCCCGGAAAAGCACTGTACGCGCGTTTCATCCTTTCGGGAATCATCAGCAGTGCGCATTCCATCGGACCCTTGGTAGGGCTCGAAACCGCAACTCGACTGTTGCCAGTCCGTGGTTGAGACCACTGAGCTACGGGGGACGGCAACGGCCATCGTGAATAAGTTACTAGATGTGATATAGCGCCGCTCACTATTTTTAACTGAATTTTGTTATTTGTGTTTTCACAACTCAACTTTTATATCACGGCCCCTTATATCCCCCATGGGACCCTCATTGCACGCCTAATGAGGTTTCTCATCCCAGGTCCCTTCGGGAATTCTCTATTGCCCCTGTTGATAATGGCTGGTCTAAATCAATGGGGGTCCCACAGATCCGCGCCTACGGAATGACCTAGAACGATTTGAGTTCAATCTACCTCACCTGTCCACAGGCAATCCATCGTCTACCGCTAAGAACATGTGTCCACTCAACGCGCAAGCTACATTCAGGAGTTTATTTGACTGTCAAACACACGATTAACCGCCAGCTTTAAGCACCTGTTCATTAGCACTTTGGGCTGTTGCCAGATTGACATTTACGAACACACTAATTGTCCAGCGTTTATCCGGCTCCATTTGGTGTCGGCCTGAAGGTGAAACCAATTCGGGTTAGTTTTTGAATCTAATTAATGCTGCGTAACTAGAAGCGTAGACATTAAATCCATTCCGTGTTTGAGCAAATTTGGATCGGTCATTATGAGTAATCCTACATTATGGCCTGAAGAAAAGACATCAGAGGGATGAAGTTGGAGGAAAAGCTTAGTGTGGCACGTTTTCTGGAAAGGCCAAAGAATGAGGGCGGGGCATTTTGGTGATAGCAAGACAACAGTTAGCAATATGCAAAGGCATAAACACGATTACTTAGGGAGATACGATAATGAAGGAGGACATCAACTGCGGGCGGCAACAAATTTCACACGAAAAAGTAAACGAGGCTACGTAGCGCAGGTTCAAGCAAAAGAGGGCAGCTAACACTCGAATTTCTAGGCCGATGCTTCAAGAGATTGCAAAGGTCCTCACAAGAATTTGGGCTAGCAGATTTCCAGGTATCCACCGGTTGACTAGAGGAATTTAAACTACTACACGAAATTTTCTAGTGAGATTTGTGTGGTGAATCCAATGAAGTGTATGAAGAGTTTGTTCGAGACTTTATAGAAAATCTTTCCTAATTCAGCAAGGGCTCCACAAATGAGAACATTTTCAACGCTGAAGATTACGGTCTCCTTTTCAAGTTAATGCCTATCAAACGCTTGTTATATAGAGTGACAAATGTAAGAGTGGAAAACATTCCAAAGAATCTTTTTCAGTTCGATTGTGGGCTAGGTCAAGTGGGGGGACCTAAAGCCCTTAGTCACTGGCAAATCAGTTAGACCACGTGCGTTGAAAAACCTAAATGCTGAAAACCTTCTAGAGACGTGAAGATCAAACCGATTTGCGTGGATGACTGCCACCATACTTGAGGAGACGATCAGAAGCATTGGCAAGGAAAAGCTAAAAAAAGAAATGTTTCATAATCCTAACAGTGGACAACTGTCCTAGTCACACCCAGATAAACTATTTCACAATCATTTCACTTGAATTTCTACCTCCAAACGTGACATCACAAATACAACTTCTGGACCAAGCGATCAACAAAATATTCAAAATGACTACCGAGCCAACCTCATACAATGGGCTATGGCAAAATTGCATAATATTGAGTCAACTGCGGAAGGAATTTATTCTGTTGCTTCAGTAAACGCCTTGGACGCTGTGAATTGAAGAAGTTCCGTTTGGTTCAAATAGTTCGATAGGATGATGATATAAAAAGCCTAACTTTACAAGACACATGATGGATATGCAAAAGAAAAGTAAAATAAAATTGTTCCAACGCGAAACGTGAAGTATTAGTGGTTAAGTCATTACACTCTATTAAACTGTTGTGTACATTTTCCACTAAGATGAAATTCTAAGAGTCTTTCGAATGTCCTCATGTCTGGTGCGTTCACCACATTCTTGGTAATGCATTCCGGTGAGAACAGATTCTAAGTGAGAAAAAATGTTTTCTACAATTCAAACGATATTGTTGCGTCAGTAGTTTCAGGTGGTTGCATCGGCTTTGTTTGTAGGGGGTTAGGGTCAACGGTGACGTATATGGATGCTCACTTTCAGTTAGTATCCGGTATATGTGAGCAAGATCTCCGCGAAGCGGTCGTTATTCTAGTGAGAACACATCGAGTGCACGAAGACACAGTTGGTAACAGACTGGATAGTCCACGCGTTGACTTTGTGGCTCTTCTTTCGGGTTGTTCCAATAGACGAATGTATCGTTGTAACCATAGACACCAGGCCTGAAATGCATATTCAACGTGAGAGCGAATATAGGAGTTAATTAACATTGGTACTAGCCGTCGTTCAAAGGTGCCACGAGCTAGCCTCAAAAGTCTCAAGTTCAAGTTTGCCGCACTTGCTGCTTTCGAACATTGGAGCGAATTGCCAAGGCTCTCTTACACGATTATACCTAAGTCGCGTTCCCTAGTCCGTGCTGCAGGACGTGCTGCCCCAAGTGGTATGTGTTGACGAAGCTGCTGCGCAGCGTCGGCACGTGACACTTTGCAGGGTTCAGTGAGAGCTGGTTTCTTTCTGCCCATTCGTTAATCTCAGATCTTCCTGGAGGTAGACACGGTTGGATGCTCAGCGAATTGCTCTCCATATTTTAGCATCGTCTGCAAATATTTGCATCGGAGATAGAGTGTCCGCTGGAAGCTCGTTAATGTAGACTAAAAACAGTAGTGTGTCGAGAATAGATCCTTGTTGTACACTACTGGAGACGCACATGCTTGCCGAGTGAGTGTCGGCTACCCTCACCTTGATTGCTATCTCGTGTAGTCTTCTAACCAGATGAGCAGGAAACCGTTAATACCGTAGGCAGCAAGCATTTGGAGAAGAAAGAAGTGATTGACACGGTCGAATGCTTTAGAAAAATCCAAGTAAATAACATCTCTGAGTACTCCTTCATCAGTCGCCCTGCTCCATGTATCCCGAACAATGCACAATGATTTATAACGGGTAAAAAAGCATATGCTTGACAGGTCCCGTAAGGTGGTTGGAGCAATAGATAAAACGGAAGGATAATCGAACAAGTAAATCGATTTTTAAGCCTCTACAGATTTCAACGCACCACTTCATAATGATAGTTTGAAGTATGGACTGGATGTCTGCACCCAAGGTAGAGCTGTTATATTACAGCAAATGTGGGAAAAAGAAATCAAAGGAACGGATAACGCTCACTCGTGTGTTGCTTCCGTTGAGGGATGTGGTGCGGTACTCCAGTTTGTATACATCCATGTCGCTCATTGGGACACTTCTGTATGTAACATCACCGCCACTTTGCGCGGAGGGTCAGTAACCTCATGGTTTGGGTCTCGTTATTTCGTCCTCCGAATAGGACGTGCTATGCCAAATAATGCAAGTTGGAAAGTGTGTCATCTAGGCGTTTTTTAAATAGTGCCAATGTGGGGGCAAGGACGACGTGAGTGGGGAGCGCATTCCAAGCACGGGACACACGGAGTGAGAAAGAGTTTCGTCGACAATCAAGTCGGCTGTAGTGTGTAGCCAGTTTGAGCTGATGACCTCTCAGGTTGGTATTTTGGCTCAGCTGCAAGAGACTGCGACATGGGTGATTTGGATTCATCAGTATTAAGTAGACCATGATGAGGTCTCCTCGGTGACGACGGTATTCACCACTGTACAATCCCAGAGACTGCAGTCTGCGTTGGTAGGGGGTGTGAAACAGGCCTCTGACGAGCTTCGTTGCTCTACGCTGTGGAGCTTCAAGTGCACTGATGTCGCGCTTGCGCCAGGGACGCCAGGCCTGGATCGCAAACTCCACGTGGGGTCTCACGCAAGCGCTCAGCATTTGCGGAAATACTGATGGCTCGAAATTTCCGAAAGCCCTCCGTAAGAGTCCGAGATGTTGACTGGCACTTTTCGATGCCTTTTCAGCTTGTCTGGAGCAGCCAAGGTCGTCCTGCACGATCACTCCGACGTAACATTCCTGGGAAGCATGTTGCAACGGCTGGTCCCCGAGTAAGTATTCATGGATGAGCTGGTGGCGTAAGCTCACGACTTTGCACTTGGCGACATTGAAGTGGAGCATGTTTTCGGATGACCAAGTGTACGCCCTGTCCAGATCGCTCTGCAGTGTTGCGTGATCTTCCTCTGTCCGGATGTCATGCCAAATTTTGACATCATCTGCAAACAGCAAAAGTTCGACTGTAGTACACTGGCTAGGTCGTTAATGTATGTTAAAAATAAACGTGGCCCCAGTACTGACCATTGTGGCACACCGCACTGGACGTCAATTGGGTCGGACATGGAGCTGCGGACTCTCACATTCAGCTGACGTTGAGTGAGAAAGTTGGCGATCCAACCAAGCACAGGGTCACCGATTCCGTAGCCTCGAAGCTTGTGTAGGAGGATGCGGTGGTCCAAACGATCGAACGCCTTCGAGAAGTCCAGGTAGACAACGTCGACTCCAAATCTAGCATCAGCTGACTCCGCCCAGCTTGCTCGGGCCAGCAGCAAGTTGGTAGTGCAGGATCGATTTCGGCGGAATCCGTGTTGCTGTGGCACTATGATATTGTTGTTCTCCAGATATCCCATCAGCGCCCCCGCAATTATACGTTCCGTTACTTTGGATAAAACTGGGAGGAGAGTGATTGGACGGTAGTTCGACGGCTCCGCACGATTACCGCTTTTGTAAATGGGTGACTAGCCCATGTTTCCACATTGTGGGAATCAGCATTTCGTCAAGACAACGTTGAAAGAACCGAGCTAATGGTTCGGCAATGTTTAGGGCCGCTGCCTTCAACGCTTTCGGTTTAATATCGTCTACGCGTTATCAGCAAATTGATGAGACAAGATCATCTACGTCTAGAGTCATGTTAGGTATTAGGAATTAGTTGTAGACTTTCGAAGTATCGTGTCCGTTCATCTGCGATTACCGATTCCATCACCTTGGATAAAACAGGAAGGAGTGTAATAGGTCGGTAGTTGACAAGATCCGATCGCTTACATGCTTTTTATGTTAGTGATAATTCCATTTTTTCACTCAGTTGGGAGTGTATGGGAGTTAAGCAGACCCTGGAAAGAGGTTGCAAGTGATGCTGCTATGGTGGGAGCAAGGGTTTTTAGTACTTTTGGGCAGACCATGTCTATTCCAGGGGCACTGTACTCCCGGAGAGATTGTAATTTGCTTGCAACAACTGCTGGAGTAAAGGTGACGCTGGATAAACCAACGACATTTGTTGGGAGTTGATAGGGCGTAGGTTCCATGGCATTTGTAGTTACCGAGCCAAACTGCAGAATTAGAGCGTTCGCCGCATTCCCATCGGCAGTTGTTAGGCTACTGGCCTACATGAGTGGTGGTATTCCTGGTTTAAACTTTATTTGCCATTCATAAGTCTGTATAGTAGTTTGGTGTTGCTCTTAAATTTTAGCAACATGTTCTCCTACCATTCGTACTTATCGACTCTAACAAGCTACGTGTAATAGTTTCTGATGACTGTAAGTTGGCCTTGTCATATCACAAGGTCTCAGCGAATGTTACCTCCAGCTTTCATCGCTTCTGTCGATCCATTTACGTGTCTAGCTCCATATCCACGCATCGGTCCGGCGCCATGCTCGTAATGGTACAACCTTCGATGCTGATTGTATGACCCAGTTAATTTTGTCTTTCATTTAACTACACGCGTCATTAGCTGAGCTGTGCGTCTGTAAGTCCAAGACAACGGTTGCTGCTAAGCTGCGCAGCTTCAATTAGTTCATAATAGTTGGCTGAGTCGCACTTTCTTTAGCAACAATACTGGCATAACACACATAACGAAATGTTAGGACTGAATGGTCGCTACGGCTCAGTGGATGATCGTATGCTACTGACTCAACCATCAACTCTTCATTAGTCAGGATTAAGTTCATGAGTGATGGCTTGTTTGAACCGCGGTGCCTGGTTGGTCGTTGCATATGGTTATACAAAACTGGCATATGCATGAATTCGAAGAGTTGCGATTTAAATGATGGCCCGTTAGAGGATATTAATGCTATTGAAGGAACCTTAAAGTCACCTAGTATAAGATAGTGAGAGTATTTTGTGAGCCAGCATAGCGGAGGGCGTTTAACAAAATGTTATCGCTGTCTGCTGATGAGTTCGGAAGCGTATAGAGAACTGCTAAGAGGCAAGTATCAATCGTCTTCTGTGAACCAACATCTCGACCTGCTAGGTGCAGTCGGCAAAATAGTGCGCCGGGAATAACACGTGAATCTTAGGTCAGAGCCTCACATTTCAAATAATCTCGATAGTAGAGAGCAACACGGCCACCGCTAAATGGACGATCATTTCGAATGACTGACATCTTACTTAGTTCAAGCTCTGGATCAAGTATACCGTTTGAGAGGCAAGTTTCACTAACTGATATGGGGTCCCAACCGGTTGTTTCATGTCGATAGCGCAGTTCCAAGAGCTTAGAATACAACCCCTATGTGTTGGTGTAGCAGCATTTTATTTGTTGTCGCATCAGGAGCTCGGCTCACTGTGAGTGACCGGCACAAATAGTACCGATCTGTTGAAGTTTTTTTGGAACGGTTGTTTGCACGGTTGGCTGATTTGAGATAGCTACAATCGAGGCTGGCTGTATCTGAGGTCTATATTAATTGAAGGAATGGTCTTAAACGTAATCCTGATGGCCCTGGTTTTCTGTTGTTATGACATGCTTGGATTGCCGCTGGCACCATTTCGGGCGCAGACAAGGAAGTAGGTTTCAAAATTCGTGGCCCGCTACCTAGGTAGTTTGTGGAAGCAATAAGACGGGTGACGGCAAAAGCCACGACATACTGCATGTCGTAGAGTTATGCGATGTACCTCCATTCATCCATGTCATGCTTCTGTCGTTCACTGCTATCGTCATGCTTCAATTCTGGTACACCATGAACCAGTACCTCTTTCTTCATCTCATTTTGACGTGACGAACAATGGTTAGATTTCCGCTTCTGTGTTTCTGCCTCCGTTGTCTGCTCCGGTCAGCGGGGTTTGGTGCACACGAGTAGCCAAAAGCACAGACTTTGTGCAGTGACATTCACGAGAAAATATAATGATAACGTGAGATGACTAAAATGCCTGTACCTATCGTATACAGTAGTGCACAGCACTATGTCACATAGTCTGACAGCCTTTAACTAGCTCTGTCGAATGGTATCCTAAAGGTAGTGAAACTCAAATAAGCAGATTACTCACCTTGGCCTTAGTGAATAGACTTCCGATGATTTCGTTTGTGGTGTACCAGCGTGTCGTTGGACTTACTTCAAGAATATAGGCCCCGTTGGTTAGAGCTCAGTGATCCGAATCGATTAAGCGTACTTCCGAAGTGGTGGCACAAGAATGTGAGGGGATAAGTCCAGTTTAACGCAGAGCACATGATTGCACGATTAGCATGCACACACTGACAAGGTCAACTAGAAATTATACACAAGTATTTCAGAAAGGCCGGAATTGTTCAATCTGTCGAGCGGTATGCCGTCGCCTTACTAAACATTTCATCTCAATTGGCAGAATTCGACGGCGTAGCTTTTAATGAGTTTGTTGGAATAGATGATGACTTGGTAACTTGCATTGAAACAGACACACATGCTATTTCCAAAGAGATACTGACTGGGGTACACCCCAACGGAAACAAAGAACAAACATCTGATCTTACAGATGAAGAAGGACTGAGTGAGGATGATTTGGAAACGACAGCAACTCCAAAAGAAGATCAACTCAATACTTAATGCAACTAAAATCTTTTGCTGTGGAAAATGTCCAAGCATGCTGAGGAGTGTCGCTTGTGCTGAGAGTGTTTTCTTCAATTGCTTTTGTGTTAAGGGCAAAACAGACAAAGATGGACATTTTCCACAAAATAATGCTTTAACTTCGAAATGCACATTGCGTTTTGATATATTGTAACACTGTATGGTTGAACTACGTTTGAAGTTACGTGAGACCCCGTCGAATGTGTTCGAAACGGGTTTGTGTGAAAATAAACTTCACGCTATGCAACAAACAACGGGGAAGTTGGTAACGCAAAGCTTTGGCATAGAAACTCAGCATGTTGACCACCTCTCCATGTTAATAACCTCCGTCCACGCCCTTGGGTGATCAAATTACGGCGCTTTTAATGTATGCTGAAGTCGTTACAAAATCACGGCAACAACTGTTGCGGAAAGTACAAGAGCTTGATCCCAACGGAGCAAGGATTGTAGAAAGGTATCTTATGAGTTGTGTTAATGCGCCCTATCATACGCAGCTGGAACGCGTTTTCCTGGAGGAATCGTACCGCTCTGGGAGACATCTACGATTTGTACCATATTCTTCAGCTTTCAAACCCATCGAGGGCATCTGGAATATAATATCGGCTCATGTAAAACAGGCAACAAGGGGACGGTACTCCGAGATGCTCCTGGAGGATCCTGAAGGCATTATGAATAAAAGCGATTGGCGGATTCGCTTTTTGGAGCACGTGTTGTCTGAAGCACGGGCTTTAGTGACGCAGCAGCACTGCGAATAAATGTTTTAGCATGTCAGTAAGACTTATGGACGTCTTGTTGCTTTGGCAGATCAGTAAAACATTCGGGTGGCAGTAAACTACAAGTTCTAAGCGAATGTTCTTCTAATTTTGTTATAATGACGGATCAGAGTGCATTTTATGCTATGCTAGAAATAACCAATTCTCTATTCGGGGGGACCAATCGGACCGCACACATCCGGCTACTGACTGGAATCCAATCAACCAGAGTAGCTTCAGCCCGGGGACTCAGGACAATACCAACACCGGCTTGGCCGCTGTTCGAAGCTGCATCGTCACCGGATAGGCGCAAGACAAAGTGCTGCTAGTGTCACCTGAAGGGGAACGCACAGTGAGTACAGAGCTCGAGTCTTGCAGGCAGGTCTCCGATAAGCAGCAGATATCGATCAATATGGTTCAATGGTTCAATGGTGTATGATGGGATAAAAAGCATATCTTTACAACACCCACAGGATGGATATGCAAAAGAAAATCAAAATCAAAATGTTCCAACGTGCAACGTAAAGTATCAGTGGTTAAATCATTGCACTTTAACAAAGTGTTGTGTATCGTTTATCACAGATGAAAACCTAAGAATCTTTCGAACGTCGTCATGTCTGGTGCGTTCACCACATAGTTTGGTAATGCATTCCAGTGAGAACAGATTCTAAGTGAGAAAAAATATTTTCTACAATTCAAACGAGAGTGTTGCGTCATTAGTTTCAGGTGGTTGCCTCGGTTTTGTTTGTGTGGGGCTAGAGTCAACATTGATGTACATGGATGCTCGCTTTCAGTTAATACCCGGTATGTGAGAGTAAGATCTCCGCGAAGCCGTCGGTATTCTAATGAGAACACACCGAGTACACGAAGACGCATTTCTTAACTTATACCGGATAGTCCACGCGTTGCTTTTGTGGCTCTTCTTTGGGGCTGTTCCAAGAGGCGGATGTCTCGGTTTAACCATGGGCACCAGTCCTGAATTGTATATTCAACATGAGGACGAATGTAGGAGTTAATCAACAATGATACTAGCTGTCGCTCAAAAGAGCCGAGAGCTCACCTCAAAAGTCCCAAGTTCAAGTTCGCTACACTTGCTGCTTTCGAACATTGGAGCGAATTTCCAAGACTCTCTTGCACGATTATACCTAGGTCGCGTTCACTAGTCATGTGTTGCATGACGTGTTGCCCCAAAAGGTATGTGTTAACGAAGCTGTTGTGCACCGTCAGCAGGTGGCACTTTGCAGGGTTCAGTGGGAGCTGGTTCTTTTCTGCCCATTCGTTAATGCGGGTCAGATTTTCCTGGAGGTAGACACGGTCGGATCCTGAGCGGATTGCTCTCCATATTTTAGCATCGTCTGCAAATATTCGCATTGGAGATAGAATGTCTGCTGGAAGGTCATTAATGTAGACCAAAAATAGTAGCTGGCCGCGGACGAATCTTTGTGGTACACCACTGGAGACGCAAAGGCTTTCAGAATAGGTGTCGGCTACTCTTACCTTGATTGCTCTGTCGTGTAAATAGTCTTCTAACCAGATGAGCAGTATGCCGATGGTAGATCGAGCTTGGTAAATTATTTTGCTTTGGCCAAATGTGACAGGACATCTTCTAATGTTGGTATTGTATGGTGTTCTCTAGGTAAAGCTTCATTCAATGGCTTAGGATCTAAGCACAGGTGCAAATCACCGTTCTTTTTCTTAACAGTCGCGACTTGGCTAACCCAGTCTGTAGGCTCGTCGACCCTAGTGATTACGCCCAACTGTGTCAAGTTACTTTACTCGTTGACGCATTTCTCACGCAATGTAAACGGAACTTTTCTAGCCGGCAGCGGAATCGGTCCTATTGACGGATCTAGTGATAAGTGAACGGAACCTACACATCTTCCAAAACCTGGGTTGAACATGGACGGATACTGTTCCCTAGCATCTGTCTCCACTTCACATACATACACAAAGCAATCATGGTTAAACTGATTAAAGCTAAGACATTGGATGGAATCATTGTCGAGGATCGGCGTGTGCTCTTCCTCCAAGACCAAGAAATACAATTGATGTAAAGAGCCGCCTTTCGCTTTGATCACTCTGATTGTGGCCAAACGTTTCGCATGGAGCTTGGAACCGTTCCAGATGTGCAAGACTCCCTGACCAGGTCGCATACGAAGTCTTGGGCACCGCTTCAGCGGAACTATGTTGATTGTAGCACTCGTGTCCAATTGGAAATGCACAATTTCGTTACCAAACAATTACTTTACGTAGTTGCACTTCTTCGGCCCCATCTAGAACATATTGCTGATTGAATATTCAAATTCGGAGGGTGTTGTGTCACGATTGAGTACATTCATATTTGAAGACTGACAGCATTGAGCGAAAGGATTCCGTCCACCGCATCTGGCGCTAATTCGGCCCCACACCGGATATTGATCGCTATCCTTTGGGTGTCACACTGCGCATCATTTACGAATTCCGCGTGTCTTGGTAACAGGCTTCGCGGTTTTGTCAGCTAACCTGAATATGGCAAATAACTGCTTCATCCGGTAACGGCATTTGCTGGTTGTGGTGTGCAGCTGATGATTCACTTTGGCATAGACCAAGACATTGTCTGAGTAATAACAGCCGTTGTCGCAACAGCCGCTTGGTAATGTTTTCATCATTGTTCTCCAGCACAATTCTATCTCGGATGAGATTGTCAGCCATACAGTTGCAAAAGTTACAGGAATGACCCAGGATCTTTAGCTCGTTAATGTAGTTCTCGATAGTTTCGTTTGGGCTCCGGTGTGGGGTTATAAAGGGCTACCGCTGATAAGTCTCGTTATTCTGGCCTTCGCAGAAATCACCGAATTTTCGGACGACAGTATCCAGATCAGCTGGGGCTTCATTCTTTTCGTGCTGCACCCTCTCCAAGACGCGGAGTGCTTCGTCTCCGATCGTAAGCCATCGGTTGTTCATTCAACCGCATCAATATACAGAAATCCAGCCACCTGCTTTTCCAGATTCTCCAACTATTGGCCAAATTCGGTTCTTCCATATTTAGTGGAACAGTTTATGCGCTCCAATCAGCAACTGAGCACTATTGGGTAAGACTGTCTTGGTTTCCACGAACACAACGTCACAGAACTCGGTCCAATCAGGCACAAATTATTTGGTCGACAAAGTGAACTCGGCAAAAATGACAGCATAGCGAGCATATAGGAACGATGTAAACAAGTAAGACAGTTCCATAAATAACAACACTGCCGCATCCATGAGATTCGTCCTTCGAATAAGTTACACAGACCCGGTCTAGTGAACCAAACGACACATAGAAGAAACATGCATACCTGTCCAAACAACTGCTCTGTTCGCTTATAGCGTGCTAGCCGCTTTCTGCTGACCTGTCGACCGATCCGAAAACTTGCGGACGTTAAAAGAACCGCAACAGGGATTTCCGAAGAGACCATTGGTATAATATGTCACTTTGCCTTTCCAATGATCTTACTCTTTACAGAAGAGTAGTAGGGGGAGTTGAATGGCATAGGTAGATATTCGTCACATCTAGGCTCACTCAGACAGCCGCCACAAGCCCGGAAAAGCACTGTACGCGCGTTTCATCCTTTCGGGAATCATCAGCAGTGCGCATTCCATCGGACCCTTGGTAGGGCTCGAAACCGCAACTCGACTGTTGCCAGTCCGTGGTTGAGACCACTGAGCTACGGGGGACGGCAACGGCCATCGTGAATAAGTTACTAGATGTGATATAGCGCCGCTCACTATCCACTGACTTACACGTTACTGCCGTGCAGAGGACAGGGTAGCCCCCTCACCAAGCGACGAGCTTAACAAACTTAAGCCGCCAATTATCTTATGGCATTATAAGCAGTTTGTTCTGTGCACTGATTACAGAAGAGTAGTAGGGGGAGTTGAATGGTATAGGTAGAATTTCGTCACATCTAGGCTCACTCAGACAGCCGCCACAAGCCCGGAAAAGCACTGTACGCGCGTTTCATCCTTTCGGGAATCATCAGCAGTGCGCATTCCATCGGACCCTTGGTAGGGCTCGAAACCGCAACTCGACTGTTGCCAGTCCGTGGTTGAGACCACTGAGCTACGGGGGACGGCAACGGCCATCGTGAATAAGTTACTAGATGTGATATAGCGCCGCTCACTATCCACTGACTTACACGTTACTGCCGTGCAGAGGACAGGGTAGCCCCCTCACCAAGCGACGAGCTTAACAAACTTAAGCCGCCAATTATCTTATGGCATTATAAGCAGTTTGTTCTGTGCACTGATTACAGAAGAGTAGTAGGGGGAGTTGAATGGTATAGGTAGAATTTCGTCACATCTAGGCTCACTCAGACAGCCGCCACAAGCCCGGAAAAGCACTGTACGCGCGTTTCATCCTTTCGGGAATCATCAGCAGTGCGCATTCCATCGGACTCTTCTTACTCATCATGTATACTGCGGGAAATCACTAGTGATCTTCCTAGATATACAAAAAGCGTTTGGTCGCGTGTCACACGTCATTAGGAAGCAACGGCCCTTTATTATCGGGGCACATATTATACCTATCAAACCGAATCCAAGTAGTTTGCATAAATGGCCAAATTTCACAACCTAGACCAGTGTTGAGTGGCATAGTTCAGACAAGCGTTATGGGCCACCTCCTTTTATTGTAGCTAACCATATATTAGACGCAATACCGTATGGCGTCTCATACGTGCTTGTTGTCTAAGTGAAGATCATTTACACATCTGACCAAATTGACAAGAACTACCTCACGAACCCCATTATGTCTGATCCCAAACCTCTGGAGCCCTGGTGCACTAAATGGGATAGGTCATTCTCAACCGAAAGGACAAATGCCCCACGATTCCGTGATAAAGCGCACCGCGCACCGTAGTTCTGTTTGGAGAACCAATAACATAATATATATATGTACATATATATATATATATGTATATATATATGTATATATATATATATTTATATATGTAAGGGATGGTGCCCCATGCTGAGGCTGATGTTGCATCCATGATGCTTCTGCACCGCAGTTGGGCTGAACCAATTTATACTTAAACCAGGTCTTTTTAATGTGGATAAAATTCATTACACTTTATTTGGTTGGTTCTGCGTATTTGATAATCTTCTCCCAACTTGCACACTTCGCTCATGCAAATTGTCGTAAAATTGCGTATTTGGATCGCGTGGCATCTTTTAACCAACTCGGACATTTTGCACTTATCACCGATTCACTTATAATTAATTGCTTCTATATACTCATTTAGCGAGTATTTATGTCGTCGTATGCGTACTTTCTTCGATATCGGCATTTGTGTGGTTGGTTCTTGATATCCCCAGTGCGGTTGCGCTTGATGTGTACGTTGACAAGGTGCCTACCTGTCTATTACTCACTACCTCATCCATACTGGCTTCAGGAGACAGTTGGTCATTGCTAGAGGGGACGGGGTGCACGGTCCATGTGGTCGTGATAGGCTAAAGGAGTGGCTCCATACACTCAGTGTGGAGCGGACTACAGTCCAGCCACCGCCTTGTGTGCACTTGCTTCCCCAAATACAGCGTGTTTGTGTTTGCCTGTGAAGGAGTGTGGGCCGGCTCCGTTGATGAAACGTGGCTCCCATCCGCATGCATCTCGGTCTTATTCCTTCGGGTTTACACTGGATATGCGATGTGTGTTTGGAGCTGTGAGTGGTGCAGCGCAAGCCACTCATGGTCCCTCTGTAGGCGCAGGCATCCTGTGGCTGGCCGGAGTGACGGGCAAATGCGAAACCGGATGCCGCCAACCAAATATATGTACTGTATGTATGTACTGTTAAGCTATGGTCTGCACCCTCGAAGTACAAAGCTTTCCTCCAACCTTAGCAGGGACAGCCTTCATGGATGACCATTGGTGGGGATCAGCTAGAATTCGTTCAAAATTTTAACTACCTAGGCATTTGTATCAGCGCCGTTGGAATTGAAGACGAGGTCATCATGCTTCTTGCGAAAGCACGAGACGCTTTTGCTAGCCTTCGCTACCCATGGCGGTGGCGCGACCTCATTCTTTCCCTAAAGGGTAGATTGTATAATGCAGCCGTACGTTCGACCAGTCTGTATGGCCCATTAGATCAGCAGACATAAGGAGGCCAGTTGCGTTCGACACCGGTGCCTTCGCAGTTTGTCTCATATCTGGTGGGAACACCGTGTGCGCAATGAGCATGTTCGACGACTTGTATATGGTGCAGGAAGTAAAAGTGACCCGCTCAGCACCGTTATTTCGCGCACCAGGCTCTGATGGCTGGGCCACGTGTTGCGCTTGCCAGGCCACCGACTGGATGGAATAAGAGGAGATGTGGCTAAGCGATGGCTTGGTCAAGTGGAATGGAACCCTTTAATTCGACGTTAGCCTCGGTTGGAGCATCTCGCCTCCATGGTTGGGGACCGAAGGACAATGAACACGTTGGGCTGGATACACTTTTTGACAAGGCTAGGAGCCGACCTCAATGGCGTTTTTGTCGTGACTTTCTTTGTCCCCCTCCCGCTTAGCCTCCTCTCCAAACACGACCTCATTTGTTAAGGACAATATAACTACCTTGCGGCACAATAGCTGGTTGGTAGCTCTGCGGGACGATGCTCATCCGTTACTGGGGACGCAAACGGAGTGCCTCTGTTTCATGATTGTTCTATTCTTTTGTATTGCGACACCATATCTGAGGAGTTTTCCATCTGCAGCTAACGTGTACAATGATAAATGACGATGACTTTTTAATACAGATTACATGTGTCAATCTAACAACACGGCGGATATTCTAAATCTAATGTTGAATCGCAGAGACACTATCGACACCAGACAGTTCTCAGAGGCCAGATAGTTTACCAATTGACTACTAACCGCCCATATTCCTGCCGCTGGAACGGTATATTGGATACATTGTCTGCTCTGCCCGTAGCACATGCACGCCAATAATTTGAATAGCCTTCCCCATTGAATAAATCAATATCCTTCGACACTGAGGATAACGTCATATGTGTGATCTCACACAGTGCCAGTGACACTTATGTTGGTGTTGCGGATATTATTCGTTTGCGCATTTGCACTTCGCGCAGTTGCCTCTGGCGCACCGTGTGAACGAATTCCGCATTATGATCATCCATACAACCGGCCAGAGTTTAACCCACGTGAGGAATACGCAAAATGGATCAGGGAAGAGCAACAATCAACGCGTTTTGATGGCACCTTGTTCATGTCATTCAGCATTTTTCAGGATGTCCAAATAACGCACTTCAAATCTTACAGTCCTGTAAACGGTACTGTATTCATGTTGTGCGATTACCAAGCTGCCGAGTATTTTGAATGCTGTGACTTGCGTACAAGTCGACATTCTACCACATGTGACCGTGTGCTCTTTTACGACATGGTGCGAAGCACCAGTAATCGCAAACTGCTGCGGTATGAAGTGCGCACCGAACTATCCACACAGAAGTTAGAGGGAACCGGTGCCGTGGTTAATGTGTATTTCCAGACTCCGAATGGACCGAAGTATTTTACAACCACTTTCTCCCAACTAGCAACGTTCGTACCATGCCCTGAGATAGTTTCGCTGTTGTGGTTTGATACGTATACTAAACGCATAATTACGCATCAGATTCCAGAAAGCCATACCCTAGATTTCGATGACTTTCACGAAAAAACGTTTTACAAATCGGACCAGGAGGTATGGTACTTCCAGCTGACCGGGTGGATGGCACACGAACATGTCTTAAAAGTAATTGCCTTTCACACGCAACCAAACTCGATGGAATACGATGTGCATCCAGGGGAAGTGGGTGCATATAGATTCACCAAAACAAATTTCAGGGATTATTCTCCGAAATGGTCTACACTAATCGGAAACTTGAGAACCGATTTTTCGATGCAAACAGTACTCTAGTCGTGCCCTTTCCGGTGGACGCCGTTCTGTTTGTTATAACTGACGCGGAACTTCATCGGCAGTTCGGGAGCGATGCATTGACTCCAATCATTGACGCTGCACGGGTGGATTTTCGGTATCCATCATGGCGTACTCCTGCAATGCGGTTATTAAATATTAAATCGACTCGCAAAGCCGTGTATCGAGTTGGGGAAATTTCAGTTCCGAACTGTGTATATGCGGACGTGTCGCAATTTAGAAAGGTGTGAAAAACAGCTGCGATTGGCGGATACATCTTCGGAGCAAGATCGAATGAAGTGCAACTGGCAATGTGGTGCGATGGAACTCATTAATCTGGAGCTGCACGATACCGGCATTTACAATTGCAAAGCGCAAAGTGGCGCTGTTTCACAGCTCCTAGATTACCACCTAACTGTCCTTCCACATGAAGATAACATCACGGTGTTCCTCAGCGAGCAACACTGGCAACGCGACGGACTGAATGTGCCTGGGTATCCACATAAGGATGTGTTGAATAGGACTTATCTCCAAGATAGCGTGTATATCAACTGCCGGATTGTGCTACCCATAGGAAATGATAATTACTCTAGTATTCACTTTGAGTACATACTCATCAACATGGAGGCGCACCTTCCATATCAACGTGTGGACACATGGTATTCGCTTCAAGGTCGGAATAACATCACGTATCACATATATCGAATAGAAAAGCACGACACCGCCGGCGTTGTGAACAAATTTAAACTCCAATGCTCATTTCAATACGAACCAACGTTCCGGCTAACCCGCGAACATCCAAAACTACCAAAGGAGCAGAAGACCGTGTCTAACTACGTGACTGCATACACCAGCCTCCATGTGGAGCCGAAAATTGTTGCCTCCACTATTCGCACGTCCCACGAAAATGTGACCGACGCTCTAAACAAAACGGAGGCGGTGTTTCCGAATGTTGCACCGTTCCGTTTGTTGCGATGCACTATGAGCGAAGAGTGCTTTCAGGCAGTTTTGTTGATATGCTCTACGCAGATGCGTTCCGGGTCTCTGTGTGGGTCGTCGACAGGACGAATAAGTCAATATTATCTCACAGATATTGTATAGTGAATCATAAACCAGAGAGTGGAGCGAATTTGAACTTGATCGATTCATCAGTGGCTATCCGCTCGGAGGCGATGACGGCTAGTTAGGTCGAGTGCAATTGCAGTATTCGACTGACAACGCTCCTAGACTCCATTTTCAACCACGATCTTATTTCTTAACATAATAGAGTTTTGCAAAATAAATATGTTTGCTGCGAGGTTGCCGGCTGGTAGCATTCTGGAACGGTGCCCATCCTTTACTGGTAGCTCAACTGGTATGCATCCGTCGCATAGCATTCCGTTTTTTCTTTATATGTATTGCTGTTCACTAAGTAGGGAGATTTTTGCCTCTAGCTAAAGTGTATAATAATTACGATGGAAAGCGTACTGCCACTGACTCACTGGCGTATAACAGTTAAGTTGCCAGACTTGAATAATTCGCACGTCTGAATGGGTTGAGGCTTCACGGCGGCTAATGCAAGCATAAAACCTGCCCGTTTAAAAATAGATTTATAAACTAACCGACGGCTTACAAGCTATTTTTCCACACCGGCTCCCAGCCAGTTAGAGCATGGAAGTGCAGGAGAAATTCACTTTTCCAATACTCCGCATGCAAGCAGGTCCGGTGGAGACGGTTCCATGGATGGCAATATTAATGTAATTGCACTTTGTCTGAGTCTGTTATTTGTCCCGGTATCTTAACCAATCCGATAATTGTGAAATGTTAGCCACTTCAAAACTTGTTTGTGAATTTTTATACAAAACCTGCACAAAAAATATGTAAAGCGATTTAAAATGTCTCGAAATACTGGTAGCTCGGGTTGATGAATAAATTGATCATTTGTTCTCCGAGCTTGGCGGTTTTCTCGCAAACGTTTCACCACCATGCGAGGTGGCATCCTCAGTGCAGTGATATGTAGCGTGCAAGCTTGCTAAATGAATTCTCCATCCATGCTCGACCTGCAGGTAACTTTGAACGTGGCAGCGTCGATTTAGGTCCCGTGACCTCTCTCCACTTTCTCCAAGGCCAAAGTCGGCGCCCGAGTTGTTCTGCCTCAAACCGCCTGACAAAAGGTACTTTATTTCTTTCTGTCGTAGTGGTTCGTATATTGAATCGATGTCCACGCGCATGTTGATTGAATGCTTCTTTGGGAACCAAGCTTCCAAAAATTTTCTTTCTTTTCTTGTTACACCCTGTGCCAGGACCTCTGCTTTGCTCCACTCGAAGCTATATCCTTCTTTATCTACATGCATTGAAACTAGCGACCATGCATAATGCTTTACGCAGGCTCTCTTATGTTCTTGTATCCTGGTTAACAATTTTCTTCCCGTCTGGCCAACATAATCCCTTTCACAATCTCGGCAAGGTATTTCGTATACCACATTGCGTTGTTCAAGTGCCTGTACTATTCTTTTGGTTTTGAAAGGATTTTTCTCCACGTGGCAGTTGGATTGTGTGCTACGATGAGATGATGCTGTTTGAATAGTCTAGCTGCCATTTCCGATATGTTCTTCATATAAGGCAGAACAACTAGATTCTCTGTTGTCGTTGTTGTTGCCGCTGCTGCTGTTGTTGTTGTGTTTGTTGTTGTCGCTGCTGTTGTTGCTGTTGTTGTTGTAGGCTGTATGTTGACGTTGTTGTGATTCAGACACCTTCGGATGAAGCTTTGTGGGTATCCGTTGAGTTGGAAACATTTAAGTAGGTGTTTTTCTTCCTTTTGCTTTGCTTCTATGGTAGTGCAGTGTGTTTGCACTCTGCGAAACAGTGTCCGCACACCGCTTACTTTGTGGCATTTCGGGTGGTTACTGTTAAAGTTCAGAATTTGGTCTGTGTGTGTGGGTGTGCCTTTTCTGTAGACCGATGTTTGCATCCCGCCTTCCATGGTTCTTGTTACCAATACATCCAAGAAAGGGAGCTGCCTTTCTTTCTCTAGTTCCAATGTAAATTGGATGCCTTCCATGGCGTTATTCAATAGCTGTTGTGCGACTGTTATTTGGTTGCGTCTGATTATCACAAAAGTGTCGTCCACATACCGAACCCACATTTTCGGATTGATGAGTGGTAGTATCTCCTCCTCCAATTTCTGGATAACCATCTCTGCGATGAGCCCTGACACAGTTGATCCCATTGGTGCACCTTTCAATTGCCCATAAATCTTTCCATTGAATGTGAAGTGAGTCGACAAACACAAGTGGAGTCGTTTACATACATTTTCGATCGTCATTGTACCGATTTATTGTTCACTGACCTTCAGCCGTTCCGTGATGACTGCTATTGCTGTCTGCAAGTTGACAGACGTGAAGAGTGCAGTCACCTCGAATGATATCATTGTTTCATCATTATCTAATCGCAGGTCTTTGATCTTTCGCAGAAACTGCTGGGCATTGGTTATGGAATATCGCGATCCATAGGTTAAATGTTTGAGGCGTCTCCACGTTTCTTTAGCCAGATTGTATGTGGGTGTTCCAGGGAGAGACACGATAGACCGCAACGGTGCATTAACTTTGTGTACCTTTGGGAGTCCGTAGAATTGGGCGATGTTCGAGTCGCGGGCTCTCATCCTGTCGCGCTCATCTTTCGTGATTTGCTTTGATTCCTGAAGTTGCTTCAATGTTTTGTTTACTTTGTTTGTCAGCTGCAAACTTGGATCGGTGTCGATGCACCTGTAGGTTGTTGTGTCATTCAAGAGACGTGTGGCCTTCTCAATTTAATCCTCTCTATTCATTATGACACTCATTCGTCCCTTGTCAGCTGGTACGATAATGACTGTTTCATCAGACTTCAGGGTATTCATTGCCTCCTTTTCTTGTCTGGTTTAGGCGTTGTATTGCTTGTTGTGCGTTATAGCAGGAACATTTGTGTGTCTTATTTGCTTCTGAGTCTATTCGTCTAATCCACTGGATTGTAGGACGCTTTCGAATGCTGCTAAGAAGTTGGCAGCCGTTGCATCTCTGTAGTTGTAGTTTAATCCCTTGATGAGGACTTGCTTTTCGGCATCGTTGATTGGTCGGTTGGAGAGATTTCTAATCCAGCCGTCACTGATTTTTTCATCTTTAGGAGCCGTCAATTTTGATAACTTGTCGAGAAGCGCATTATGCTTTTTCGTCCTGGTGTTTCCTACCCGACGTTGTATTGCAGCTTCTAATTGTTCTGTTAATTGTTGTCCCATGACTTGAAGGCAGCTAGACCGACGTTCGTTCATACTTTGTTATATTTTCTGAGACGATTGTCAGCGTCGGTGATCATTAAGCGTATCATACGCCTCCCGAATTGTCGAGCAGCAGTCCACGATTGAGCGTGATCAATCGGTGGTCTGCATCTGATACTGCGAGGAAGAATTCTTTTCTCAGACATTCATGAAGAAAGAAGAGCTGCTGTCTTGTAGAGGGTTGTCTACAAGCGATGTCCTCCCAACGGCGAGCACATCGGAGCGCTGAACGCTCGTAGTTGTTTAAAATGAGATAATCAGACGCAACCAAATAACAGTCGCACAACAGCTATTGAATAACGCCATGGAAGGCATCCAATTTACATTGGAACTGGAGAAAGAAAGGCAGCTCCCTTTCTTGGATGTATTAGTAACAAGAAACATAGAAGGCGAGATGCAAACATCGGTCTACGGAAAAGGCACACCCACACACACAGACCAAATTCTGAGCTTTAACAGTAACCACCCGAAATGCCACAAAGTAAGCGGTGTGCGGACACTGTTTCGCAGAGTGCAAACACACTGCACTACCATAGAAGCAAAGCAAAAGGAAGAAAAACACCTACTTAAATGTTTCCAACTCAACGGATACCCACGAAGCTTCATCCGAAGGTGTCTGAATCACAACAACGTCAACATACAGCCTACAACAACAACAACCACAACAGCAGCAGCGACAACAACAAACACAACAACAACAGCAGCAGCGGCAACAACAACGACAACAGAGAATCTAGTTGTTCTGCCTTATATGAAGAACATATCGGAAATGGCAGCTAGACTATTCAAACAGCATCATCTCATCGTAGCACACAATCCAACTGCCACGTGGAGAAAAATCCTTTCAAAACCAAAAGAATAGTACAGGCACTTGAACAACGCAATGTGGTATACGAAATACCTTGCCGAGATTGTGAAAGGGATTATGTTGGCCAGACGGGAAGAAAATTGTTAACCAGGATACAAGAACATAAGAGAGCGTGCGTAAAGCATTATGCATGGTCGCTATTTCAATGCATGTAGATAAAGAAGAACATAGCTTCGAGTGGAGCAAAGCAGAAGTCCTGGCACGGGGTGAAACAAGAAAAGAAAGAGAATTTTTGGAAGCTTGGTTCCCAAAGAAGCATTCAATCAACATGCGCGTGGACATCGATTCAATATACGAACCACTACGACAGAAAGAAATAAAGTACCTTTTGTCAGGCGGTTTGAGGCAGAACAACTCGGGCGCCGACTTTGGCCTTGGAGAAAGTGGAGAGAGGTCACGGGACCTAAATCGACACTGCCACGTTCAAAGTTACCTGCAGGTCGAGCATGGATGGAGAATTCATTTAGCAAGCTTGCACGCTACATATCACTGCACTGAGGATGCTACCTCGCATGGTGGTGAAACGTTTGCGAGAAAACCGCCAAGCTCGGAGAACAAATGAACCATTGATATGTTGAGCGATCTCGTTGTAAGGTCGATCAGGCCACACAACTGGATTGCGCTTTACACCGTCGAGGAATGAAGCGTTCATTTATTTAGATATTTAATTTGGACACTTTCATAAGCTTTAGATTAATATCTCTTTGTCCTTAAACAGAATGAAAACATCACGGTGTTTCTGAGCGAGTAAACTTGACAACGTAACAGATTGGCTGTGATTGAGTGTCAACACAATTGTACGTGGAACTGGAACTATGTCCGAAGTAACATGCGTGGCAACTGCCGGTTTGTTCCGGTGCTTCAAGCGGAACGGCGACTTTATTCAGCATGAACATCAACAACAGCGCATCGATATTTTATATTACTGATGTTCGGGAGCTGGCTAGTTAACCCTCAGTTTCATGAATTATGTTAGTTGCCAATTTCTTTGTTTGCGCAGTTGCCTGCTTCTCTGCTACATTTTGGACACGCCGCTTTCCTCAGCCTCATTCGCAATCGCTCATAGCTAATTTCAGCCGTCTCATTCCGTGAACATTCTGATTGGTTTCTTTTGCCCAGGGTTCCTTAGCTTTTTCACGTGGATGTATTATTCAGCCGACACATATTTATTGTACCTGTTTTTATTTGCCTGGTGTGTATCATTCTCACTATCAACTGTTCTGGCATTTGTATAAACGCATCACTTCTCCACACTGATTGGACGCTACTCGTCGTTTTTAATGGTCGCTCACCAGAAGGTTACCCCCAGGGATTAACTCCGCAGGCACTAGTTTCTTTGCCGCACTTCATTGGCTCGTAATTTTTGCCATTCTCATTTCCTAGTTATATTTTGTGTTTTCTCCATGCCTGTTGGATCTCATGCGTTTAGTAGCTTGGATTCGCCCTTGTTTGTAAAGCTATATAACTGGTGCCGTGCTGTGATAGAAAATCTGCTCATCCCGGCTCAGCTTGTACTTCTTCTTGCGGTCGTGGGGTGAAGGCGTTCTGGGCGTCACAACAACTGATAGCATTCGAGTAGCTCGCAAACACTTCAGCCCCCCCCCCCCCCCCCGATGTGAGCATTCCGCAAAGGCCTAATGGGCGAGTCAATTAATGTCACATTGAACGCACGTGAGCTCATCTGTGTACGCTTTCGGCGGAGCAACCATGTAGCATACTTTAAAAATTCAACCTGGCGCAATAAAAATTACACGGCGCTGAATTTTACAGTGCCGTTTTGTTGTTGTTTAGTCGTGATTGCTGCACACGGGTTCTGCCTCCTCTACATTGTGATGCTGCTGGTGAAACATTAGGTGGGCCTGAAAAGTAACGAGACTGGTAATATGAAAATTCATTGCAAATTTTGATAACCAGCTGTATAACTTCACCTTCAGCACAATCCCCTCGGGTTTAATGCGGGTTTCCGTCATTCTTTACCACGCTTCGACGCACTGCTGGAAGCATTATTCCACGATGCTCCTTAATACCAGCGTCGCTTAGAGCAATATCAATTGAGTATGAGGGCTGTTCTATTATATTAATTTTTTCTTGGTCAGGAATCTCCGGTTGCCCGAAGCGTTATGAGCAGGAGTATAGTCATGAAGAAGCATCCACGATTTGCTGTCATAGTTATCGTCTGTTAAAGCGCACTCAGCGAAGCAAACGTTTCAATAATAATGCAACAACAATTGGCATAAGTGCGACATAGTCAATAGTCAGGTTTGAAGTGCATGTGACCCAGGTGCAGTAAACGAAAGTTCATAATCTAATACGAAAAAGGAAATAACGCAGTGCCAAACATACCTGGCGACAATTAACATGTGCCCAACATTTACAGATCACACAGTGAGGCTAGGGAGGGAATGTTAACAGTCACTTCACAGTGGGAAATGAAGAGCCAGGTATCAGGGGGAGGAGTCTGCTGCTACAAAATGAACAAATCGGTGGTTTAACCGAGCGATCCATATGTGCCTTTCACGGATGGGCGACACACCGGTGTTAATTGCAATTTGGGAACGCACGATGTCATAGTTAGCCGCTTTCAATCAGTACTGTTTGCAGTCGAGCAAGGGGCTGGTTGAACACCTTGAAGACATGACGATCGCAATGTCACATAATGTGAATGACTGGTTTACCTGGCAACCAGCTGGTTGGTGTTAGCTTGCTGGCAAATGGGCCAACGCATTCGTTCGAGGGTGACTCGGTTTCCGACACCGGCGCAGTACGTTATACAGGACGACGAAATCAGCGAGAACGTGATCATTATTAGTAATCTGTTTAGCTCAACTCGCACGCAGTTCTGTTTGCACTTACTGCCGTTGTAGCACATCGAAGAGCACGTACGTGGTCAACCACGGAGGTCGCCGAAGTGCTCTTGTATGACGGCAACGGAAGTCCCTAGGTTGATCTGTACGATTGAAACTGGGACGCCTACCGAACGAGTTCACTGAAACACTATCTACGCTGTGGTTGATGTGATATCATCACCAGCTGTTGAACCTCCGTGTAGGAGCGACACTTTTGTAAAGGATGGAACAAACGTAATCGTTTAGGACTGCTACGAAATGGACCGTAACATGTCATAGGTATGTGCTGGAGGCGATGTTATCGTCGTGCCCGTAGTAGTCCAGCATGTGCACAATCCGACGACCGTCACTTCTACGTCAGTTGCACAATGCGTTACTGGTATGCTACCCTGCGCCAATGTGAATAACACAAGCTGAATGGACTAGTTTTTGTCACGGGAGGAGTGTTGCCAACAACACCGGGTATATTCATGAATACCGTAACTTTAACCACAGCGGACTGCTTATCAAGGAATAGGCCAAGCGGTTTATCCGTAAAGAGGAAGTCCTATCGTTTCGATACCTTGTGAGAACATTATCCTCAGCATCGTGGAATCACGTGGAGGGCAGTAGTGCAATAGAAAGTGTCGTCGTGAAATTACGTATAAATAAATAAATAAAACAACTTTTATTCTCGAGGATGCGAGGCACACCTTTACAGGCATGATCATGTTTAGCTAACATAGTGTGATCAAAAATTTACAAAAAGTACATGTTTGGCATAACAGTGAATGTATGGGTATGGGTGTATATACGTATGTAATTGTCTATGAATGTAGCTTGTATTTTTGAATGTGCCGCGGCATTTTTGACTGTTTGCTTTCGGCAGGAATGTGAGAATAAGCGATTGATGTCCGCGGGTTGGATAACATTTTCCGGAGGTCCATGGGCCAGTGACTTTAGTTTGTGACGAGTCACATCCGCCACGTCACAGTGTTGATAAGCAGACATTTGTGGCTTTTTATAGGGAGAACGCTTGCCGGGCGAAAACTCACCACGTCCTGGAACACTGCCGCCGAATTAATGCTGGAACGGGTTAAACCCGAACCACCCAGCTGGCACC
>CALYDF020000497.1:0-46115 GCA_944474145.2 Dicrocoelium dendriticum | reverse complement strand
AGCTCGATCTTCGTTCCAACGTGATGCGTGTCTATTAAGCCCATACAACTTCTACAGTTGTGGCAGTATTGTCGGCACTCCACAAGACTCCATTGGTTGCCTCACTTGACTCTTGAACGGTGTATATAAGTGTAGTGTAGGTCCCATACCACGGAGACATCATGGTCGCCAATAAACATGCATCGCTGTTTGGCTATACCAGCGTAAAGGTGTAGTGGTTGGTAAGGCTAGATATGTCACACGTTGAAACATTATTACTGCCGGTAGTAAAACCTCCGTTATCGCCTCCACAACACACTATAAACGGTGGTTATTTAGCCTATATACGTTCCATGACACTCGTATCCATATTAGCATCACCAAAGCCTGAACTATTGACGCCACACGCATCCAAGGCGTGTTGTTGGAAATACTTTATTAGTCCCACAGCACTGATTTTGTTATCGTCACTAACAAAGCCGTTATTGTTGGCTTCCTAGGCCTTCACGACCGGCGTTTATTAAGCCCATATTGACCTTACTGTGGTGGCATCCGTATCGCTGCGAACCAACTCACCACTGTTTGCTCCACACGCCTCCATACAAGTTGTCTGAATGGCAGGTGCATCAATATCGACACTAGTGAAGTAGCAACTACTGGCCACACACGCACTCATGACGAACTCAGTAAGTCTAAATAAGTCACAAAATAGCAGCATCATAATCGGCACTGGTAAAGACTCTACCATAGGCACCGCGCGCTTGCCCCACGAGTATTTCGTAGGCCCATATACATCCAAAGCAGATATCATTATAAGTACGCGCGAAGCCAATGATGTAAGCTGAGTGGTGCCTCAAAGAGCATGCATAGAACGGGTTTTATTTGTGCCACTGATGCAAGGTATAGGTGGGTCACACGGATTTTCATTCTTTAGTTATAGCATGCGCTACTCTGAACTCCCCACTGCTGCATAATCACTGAAAGATGGTAATGATAACGAAAAATGGCAGCAAATGCAACGCACCTCTGTACCGGTTCCAAATATTCACTTCATTATAGGGGGCGTGGTTTGTGCTCTTGACCCACAACGTGGAAGCACTAAGGATTGGTTTATTGCAAGCTGTGTCAAAGACACACGAAAACAATCCGCATAGATGTAACGCAAGGTTGACCTACCAAATCACGAGGTGGCGAAGCTGTACACATCCAGGTAATCAGGGTTGCCTGTTGAGAAGACAAGTGCCCGGGAGAAAAGCATCTAGAAATAAAGAGTGGTGGTTTACTGAGAAACACATGAGCACGTTTAATTGCCATGTCACTATGCAACCTGTAAAGTGAGTGCATGTGGACGAATGCACCATAGAAGAGAACAAGACCAACTTTGCTGACATTGTGGTCATCCAACCTCACTTTCCTGGCTTGGAGATTGGCTTCTGAAATAAGGTGTTGTCCATTGCTGTTACACCAGATTGTTGTCGTCCACTGCTTTGCTCACAGATGCCAGGTGCTTTTCACATCAATAATCGCAGACTGTGTAAACCGACCTGCGTGAGGTTAGGCAAGACTACTGCAATGAATTATGCGAAATGACAGCGGTCAGCCATGTAAATCAAGTACCAAGTTCACAAACACATGGTAGCGGGTTACTTGATAACCAGTGGTTGACTGAATGAGGCAATCGAAGTATAGGAGTAAAGTTCAGTAACGGGTAATGGCGTTCCTATCGTTCACGAATAGTCCCTACCTCGCGGGTGAATGTGAACACTGAGAAATTGTTATTGCCCCGTAAAAAGTGAGGCATCGCCCTTTCCCAGACAGGGTTGCAATATGCATACAGGCACGCAATGTAAAGAGAAAAAACACAATCCACGGCTATATGTTGGTATATGGGAAAGCATGGACTTTTACATTGGCTGTTCCAGGCAACCACAACCGATACTCCTTCGATCACTTATAGTTAGACGGTCGCTCCGCGCTTTGGTCGCACTTGGACTTCACCTCTGTCTCTGGCACTAACCGAACGCTTGGATGATTTGAGTGGCGCGTTTCCACGGGGATCAAAAGCAAGTCCGGAACAGGAGAACGCTACTATTTACAAATAAATAAATGACCATATACAATAAATATCTAACCGATTATGCTTCCAAACTCAGAACAGTTACGATGCCAATCGTTTGTTCCTAGTCAACGTGTCCAGTTTCAGAGCATCTGCTGTTCGAAGTCGCAGCCCTAAGGTACACGGTGTGCTTTTAAGAATGGGTAAATCGGTGGGCTCAGTTGATCGCGCAATAGGAAAGCGGATTGGTTAAGCTTCGTGTGAGTGTGATTTTGGCCTGTTTGCAGCGTTCACGGACTCCGTCACAGAAGTGCATACACAAAGAAACCAATGGTTAGACATGCACAATCGGTGGGGACATAAGGTCAACGTCCTCGCGTTCTGCCCGCTCGCAGTCCTTCAGAGTCACGAGGGCGGGTTGGGCCGTTTCACTCACAATTTCGCGTAACTTTTGGAATTTATGCAGCTCTGTATTTGTAGTACAGCTGACATTTTGCTTACTGCAAACTCTTCCAGTCTACACTGATATACTTCCTCTTGCTGCTCATCCGGAATTACCATGGCACTATATTTGACCCCAATTTTTTGACAACCTGCTTTACTATTATTCTTCTTTAAACCCTGACTCGCATCTTCTCCTCAAAATGACCGTGGTAAAGGGAGGTAAATCGATTTACCGTAGTGTAAATAAAACAAGTAAATAACTGGGCAAAACAGCGGCTGATACGACTGTGCCATGCTCTGTTAAGGTGATGGACCTATTTACCTCTATGCAATTTGGAAGAGCGAAACTGCAAGAAGAGTTTGGCGAAGATGAAAATGACCAGTGACATTTTACATCCATTCTGTGAGTGCTTTGTGGCCATTTTAAGCCTAGTTCAACGCGGAGACGTAATTGGTGATACGTATGCAGAGATTACCGGGAAGTACCTCAATGTTAATTAGTACCGAGGTCCTGGCACGGATAAAATGCTTAACTGAAGTCGTCGCTTATAATGTGCCAGGCCGTCTTAACGTCTACACGGTTAGGAAGATATTGATGAAAATATGTGGCCTGGAACACAAGAGACCTAGTTGCACCTGACTGAAGAAAAAAGGGACATTAGAGACCAATGTCCCATGCTATTCAATTTTGATACAGATAGTTCGGCCGGCAAATTCCTGTCTTACCAAAACGCCATCCGGTCGTACACAACGTTGGTCGAATTAAACTTGGCGACTGTAAAGACTGTCATGCGATGCCACCACGACAAACTGGCCGCGTCCAATGCTACTCATAAGCAGGCCCCAGGAAACCGTTTGACTCTCCGTAGGCTGTTATCATGCGACTGCCTCCCGCGCCGTTGATTTAGACATCTCAGATGATGGTGGTCAAGATGAAATCAAGCAACCACTGCAAGACAACTGCTCGATAAGTAAAAACTTGAACTGGACACCATTAAGACCCAGAACGCCAAAAGTCTGGGGGAGACAAGTAGCTTTCCCGAGGAGAACATCGGGGCTTGTTCGCCCACTCCCAAGAACCTACCCGGTTGTACAGATCGTCTTAATGGACTAGGGCAATACGTCGCGGAGACACAATCTTCATACATAGCAAACACAGCTAGCTGGATATTGACAGCCGAAGTACCAAACATCGGCCAACAAGAGATGAGCTTGTCCTCTGTCCGGAGTCGATGCACTCTGGCTCCTCTGAATAGGCAACCTCGCGCTTGGATTACGTCACATTGCTCGCCAGTAACGGCACGCTCTTCCTACTCACGACAGAAGTAACCAAGGTGGAAGCGTTACCGCATTTGGGCTCCTTAAAATAAAGGGAATTTTAGTGCTATTATGTCAACGTTCCTGATGAAACCTCCTGTCTTTGTTATCACCAATTTGGAGAAATCAAACAGGTAGCCCATCAAGACCTTGCGGGGAATTTGGATTGAGTTAGAGGAGAATTGTGGCAACCGAACCAGGGTTGATTCCTAGGCGCTCTAATGTGCAGTTGGTGAAGGCATAAGGTAACTGGTAAACGGCGGTTGAGTCAAAATGACGGAGAATATCGCTGAACCAGAAGGCCTGCTTTTGCTTCATTTCCGTGAAATCGAATATGATCTCCTTTGAAATACAAAGCAGGTATACCATTACCAGATCTCGAACGACTCCTCAGATAGGAGAACTGTAGCTTGTGAGCGATTGAAGATTGCTCAACTAAACAACGCTCTTAGTGTTGTCGTTTCGCATGTTGCTTTAAGGTGTACATATTCCTGACCGCTTTGTAAGCAAGTGAGTCCAAAGCGCATTGCGTACTTTTAAACATCCCACAATATGCGTCGTCGGCTCATAAAGCTATTTAACTCAAGATCAGTCCACGGAGGACCTTTGGAGCTTTGAACGACTTGGGTTCTAAGTGACGTGGCCGTAAAGTGCCGGAGGTTCGAAGCATCATCAAGCTGTAAGTGCTGCGGGATACTTCAGTACATAACGCCGGCGGCAGTTTTCAAATGGAGTGCATCAGCATGCCACAAGTTCCGACGGCCTACTCCCTGAATGTGAATGGACAGACGCCGCATCCAATAAAAGGAAACCACGCAGTGGTCACTATTCTCGTTTGGTTGGAAAGTACCCAACTCAAACAGCTGACTTAGCCGGTGCGAGTACAAGCTCCAGGATATGTGGCGACCGTCCAGGGCATATTCCGGTGGGCATTGTAACATGCTGAAGCAGATGGCAAGCGGGCACGCTTTCAAGGAAGACAGCGCCAACAGAATTTTATGGGACCACAATGGAATAATTCCCAGTCAATACCAGCAGCGTTAACGTCTCCCAATATCAGACAAGGCTTGCCTCTCACATGCCTACTAATAGAGTTCAGCAGGCTTCCTCCTGAACCCAAAGGAGCTATGTAAGCAACTCCAAGCATAACAGACTTGTAGCCGTTATGTATCTGACACCATAGCAGTTCAGACCCACCTGCATCGTCACATATGGCTTCAAAACGATGAGCCCTGCGGTCTTCTTTCTAGTACAGCATCACACCACCTCCAGACCTAGCACCAGAGCGAACAACCCGAAACAGATAATACCCTGGAATATGTACTTTCGAGTCGCAGATGTCCGAGAACAGCCAACCGCTGTGAAAGCCAACTGGTCTGGGGATTCTCGGAGGCAAGGAATTGTACTTCATCAAGTTTGATTCGTAGGCCACGTACATTGGCACGTACCACCCTAAAACCGTGCTTCAACCTTCGCGATCAGGTGCGACAAGATTGGCCTTCAACGAGCTCTCGGAGTTTTCTGAACCACACTAAAATCCACAAAGTGGTGGTTAATCTAACCATTTGACCGGCGTATTCTCAACTCTTCCACAGCTTTCCTCATTCACACTCAACCCTCTGGGCAGAGGTCTCGCAGCAGGCAAAATATTTATCCCTTAAGATGTTGGGTTCTTCTGAGAATGTGGCGATACGCACCTGCACTGTGACAAACAACTTTGAGGAGGAGAACTTTAATAGGATCTGCTTGCTTTCCGCTCGAGAAAAAGTGGAGACAATATTGTTCCTCTGCACATCTGCATCGAAAAGGAAGGAGACCATCCGCCTCAAAATCGCTTAGTTGTCTTGGAGCATTTCAGCCAGGGAAGACTTGTTAGGTTCAGGAGCGTTCATAACAATGAAGCAACCTTCAAGGAGAGTTGGTTTACTGCCCTCAGGGGGTTGGAACTTGAGAAGCATACGGTTCTCAAGAGCGCTTTTCTATTGGCTTACTCGCTCGAGGCCATGCTTCAGTTCGGAAGGAGCCGATTGCTTAGATTTCAACATAGCAGCACTCTTGGTATTCTTCTCATGTGGACTTGCATTTCTGCTAGCAGATGCTTGTCCAGCAAAATCACTCACTACTGCCGCACATATCTTGTCCTTAGGCTCATGGTTACCAACCTCAAGTGTTAGCGGCTCCGATAGCGACAACGATGGAACGCGACTTCCTTTACCAGATGGGGTGGTTGAGCCAGTGGCAGAAGGTGGCAGTAAAGCCATCAGCGGTCTGGCAGTGGTGCAGGTCTCCGTCTGACCAGGAAGGAATCGTGGGCTAATTGCGAGAAGACCATTCATGATACGCCTGTCGCTCAGCACAGGTCGACAAGAGTCACAGAGGGGAATGATGGCCGAGGAGATGGTTCTCTTGAGGCATTCATACAGATCTGGACTGATGACGCAGCGGACAACATGTCGCCACGTATCGCCTGAAATCTTCAAGCTCGTTTCCTTCTCACGTTGGTCCATTAGTGGAATATGGACTACCGCTTGGTATCCCCTCATAAAGTTTGAGTGCGCTTCACTCGAGTAGGTTCAACCGTGTGAATCCAAGTCTGTATCAGGGATGCTTGATTTGTCTTGTCCCCTTCGACTTCAGCGAATGAACATGTTCTCCTTTGATTAATGTTGTCGTCGTGGTGCGCTGGTATACACAACACGCATCCTAAAAGTATACTTCGTAACGGTGTTGCAAGAGTCCTTCCAACTGAATGTAGATAACTCGGCACGGGGTCAAAGTTAGAAACTGTTTAAACCTCGGAGGTTCCGCGTCCGCTCCGACGTCACGTTACCTATCGGGGGTCCTGAATCAATGGAACAATCTCCAGAATATGTTGTTAATGCCCATTCAGAGTAATGTTTCAAGCAGCGGTTGGATAACTACATATTGTGAAAGCCTGGATTCCACTGGTCTGTTGCAACTCAACTGATCCAGTGGTGCTCGCAGGTTAGAAAGGATACGCAGCATCCAGCCAGTTAATGGGGGGGGGGGGTGAAGGAGCGGACACTGGTCTTTTCCCATCTGCTCTCTACAGAAGTATCCCAACCAGCACAGTGAAGCGGTTTCCTCATGAATTAACCACGAGCACACCAACTTGGGACACCGAAGTGAGCAGTTGCGAGACAATGGAGGTTGAACAGACCGTGGCCCGAGCAACTGGGACGATTTGCTATACCAATCGGTGGCCGGAACCACCCACGCGCGATCTTGAATCAGCTGGCACGTGGTAACAAATCAAGATGCACCGCTAACTTGGACCACAGCACGGGACCGTATGCGCGCTTCCAGCCTTTGAAACACGTCAGCTACTTAGCTGATACTAACCGCACTCCCCACCCTAAGTAACTGCTGGCGCAGCGAAATTAGGTAGGCACATGCTAGTGACGCAGCTCCTAACCCTACCTGGCGTCCTGTGTGTCCGCAATGCGATGACGACCCGGTGCTTTTCCTTAGACGAGCAGCATTAGATACAAGTTGAAGAAAGGATGTTATATTTAGACAAGTGTATAAAGTGTACAACATTTAGATAATCAAATACACGATTTAATCTAACTGAAGCAATTGACTCAGGTCTTCAGTGCATTGTTATCTTCCTCGACATGCAAAAGGCTTTTGACAGAGTCCCACACAAAAAGCTGTTATGTAAATTAAGTAAGTACGGTGTTACAAACCCGCTTTACTCTTGGATCCAATCTTACCTTGTAGGACGGTCGCAAATTGTGGATATCAGTGGTTACATCTCTTCACCTCGTCCGGTTACCAGTGGAGTGGTGCAGGGCAGTGTCTTAGGCCCGTTGCTCTTCCTACTGTATATAAATGACCTGGTTTCTGTCATACAATTTGGGAAGCCTTATTTATTTGCTGATGATTTAAAGGTGGTCTACACGTTCCCAGGTTCTCAGCGTACCGCTGAAGTTAACAATATCCAAAGCGACTTGGAAGCCATTGAGAGATGGGCTGATATGTGGCAGATGACATTTGCAACATCGAAGTGTAGTATTCTATCGTATGGATGTCAGATAGCAGCAGAAGTGTTCAGGCTTCATGATGAAGTCATTCCCATCAGCCAGTCTGTTCGTGACTTAGGTTTAAGATATTCTAGTTCGTTAAACTTTAGCGAACATACAAATCATATCATGAAAAAGGCTAAGCAGTCGGTCGGGCTCATATGCCACCTGCTAACCTTGAAAGAAACCAGACTAATTGCTTTCAAAATCAGTATCTGGCCTTTGCTTGAATATTGTTGTGCTGTGTTCAGTAACTTGCGAAAGGCTGACTTGAGAGCCATTGAAAACGTCCAACGCGCCTTTACGAAGCGCATATTTGGCTGTTCAACCGCTCTTTCATACCGAGATAGGTGCAAGCAATTGAATCTTGAACCTCTGTGGTTACGAAGAATGCAACTAAATCTGTGCTTCCTCCACAAACTCGCGTGGCGGAAAGCATATATTGGAACCTATCAATTGCACTTTCGGGAAAACACCACTTATGAATTGCGAGATAAAGAATGCATATTCTATTTACCTAAATTCAAGAGCAGTCTAAGGAGAAATTTCTATCTTCTTAGGTATGGCTCCATTTGGAATAAGCTGCCACAAGAAATTAGATGTATTGAACATTTCTGCATGTTCAAGAAAATGATAAAGGCTTATCTGTCAACGGACAGAGCGAAATGGATCTTAAACATTCAAGTAGATGATGAAAAACTGTATGAAGAAGGGCCGGATCATGTATGATACCGGAGAACATCAACTCTACTGCACCAGAGAAAACTTGATCAGCTAGGATGAGCTGATACAAACCGCTTTTTATGCTATTCCTTAACGCTGCATTCCATGCGGTTTTACTCCCTTTAAACTTAATTCATATCAGCTGTCTTCTGTTTAAAACCGAGAGCAAAATTATTTACTGGTGTGACGTCAGGAGCTATTTTCGTAATTTTCCCCGCAAATTGATTAATTCGTAATATTGTTCTGCGATCCCTTTCGCTACATTTGTTCTCCAGTGCTAATCATTTCCCCCTCTTTTCTGAAACTAACAGTCCAGAAACATATACTTGAATTCAGGGATGGCAATAACTGATTCCCTATGCGACTTTTGCCTATGGACAACTTGTACAGTCATCTGTCTCCGGGTGTCACGCTACACAATTTATCGTATGATCGGCTCGATCGATTTCTACGCCGATGTACAAAACATACCTGCCTATTTCTTACATTAACGATATGGTACCTCTTTCACAGAATTCTTCTTTTCTATATTCTTCCTTATTTCATAGTTGGCCACGACTGGGCTGATCTCCTGTGGTGACGGATTACAGCTTCCAGATTATAAAAGACGTTACCTATGCAAGGCAAATTGCCACCAACTGTCTGGCGTATAAAAAAGTGCCATAATAGAATGATCCGCATGACGGACTGGGCTGAGCCTTCATGGCCCATAATACATGTTCAAAAACAGCTCTAAAATGAACAAAACATATGATATACAGGTGATGGCTCATATGCTACTATGCCACACCGGTACACGGCCAGTTATTGCATGGAAGTGCGAGCGAAACCTTTCGAGGGAATACCTTGCATGGAAGCAGGTCCCCTGGGGATGGTTCCACGAGTGGCCGTATTACTTTAACTGGACATCTGTTTAAATTTGCTTACGTTATTGTTCCTGCTTTTTAATTTCTTTAATGCCTTAATCCTGCCAATTAGTTTAGTACCTGTTTTTGGATCCATTGTAAAAAGCGTGAACAAATTGATTATATTTTTGCGATCTTGTTGTACACATTGATCAGACCACATAGTTGGACTGCACCTCGAAACACCGAGGAATATAACATTTATCATTTATCATTTATCATTTCGTTTGGGGGTTGGTATCCACCTGCAGTGTAGTGGTAAAGCAACTTTGCGATGAAATGCAATAGTACCTACGCTGTTTCAATACGTGCCTCCATAATCTACGCATTGCAAAAAGGTGACGCACGTTATGCAGCAAGTTTTTAATGCATTTCGCCACGTCACGGCGTGATGCCCTTGCTGTACAACTTCCCAAACCATATGTCGGCTGAATGGTTCCTTCCCAGTACACACACTTACCATGCAGGGTTTTGTAATTCACAGTTGTGTTGATTGCTAGCGGGTTTCCGGCACCTTAGCAATTCACTTACGAGGCGACTACGCATGTGAATACGCGCTCACATACGTTTCTTGTACATTCGGAGAGCGTTCCCCCTTGTGTTCCCTGCAAAATTGACACCTGATGGATAGGAACCGAGTGGACTTACGGTTGTGCTCACGTAATGCAACTTACGACTTTGTCAGTGTTTCCTTCGGCCTGCAAGGGAAGCTTCGAAGGCGTACAAGCTTTCCAAGGTGGTGAAAGGGATGTGCATGCCAGTTGGAGCTTGTGGAACAGCCTGCTTTACGGCATTCTAAATTGAATTACGTACAATGCTCATTGAGTTCAGGATGCGGAGGACGAAATGCACAAGCCCTTGAAACAAGTACATTGGTGTTCCGGCATGTTATAACTTTACTGTTCAAAGGTTTACCAGCCTTAGAATTTCAGTAACAACAGTGGTTTATGCAAGGTGGCATGTGGTGCAGTAATCTGCATTCCCGTGAGTAATGCGCAATACTGAATTTCAGATTCGTGTGTTTTCTGTTCCAGTTGAGGTATGGATTGGGGAACATGCTCAGCAAAAACTGATAGTATTATGTAAAGTGCAAGCACAACATATCCGTTTCCAGTAGCGTAGCAAGACTTGTGACCAGAGAAACGTTAGGGAAGATAGCCACGGAAACTTGGGATGATGAATCGGTGCATTACACTAACTTATCTTTCCTCCCTCGGCACTGTACTTGTTCCCGCTGCGTTGGAGCATAGCACTGAGGTGGCCGACCTATAGAAAAGCTTGCCAAGCGCAAACACCGCATAAGGAGTAGCCGACAACATTCGCATTATCATCTGCGGAAGTCTTCCTTCATCCTCCGAAATCAGTAGTGTTGGATGGCGGTTGTGCAAGCTATTGACCACGTAGACTGGAAACCTAAGCGAAAAGCTTTGGCAACGTACCCATTGTAATCTTTTTAACTGTGTCCGTGGTATCCCTTTGCCTTCCGAGTGATCGTTCTAGAAAACAAGCATAATTAACGTCCTCTGCGTATTGCATGTCACAATGAACCATAACGGGAGTGCAACAATGCGAACCGTCAGTTTACTGTCCATCAAACTGGGGTGCCTAGGCACCTGCAGAGTCGTGATATGGGTAAGTGGCAAACTTAAATAAATAAATAAATAAACATTTCTTCTCGGCTATGCAAGGCATGCCCGCGAGGGCGTGACCAAATGAGTGCAATTATACAGACATGTTATGACAATTGTAACAGTGGCAATCGGGGAGTGTTCAGACTTTCCTATTGAAAAGTGTACAAATAGGACAGAGGTGTAAATGAAGAAAGCCCATTGTCGTGGGTTCGGGCACGTTCGTATGGGCACAGTCGGTCTGCCGTAAAGTGCAGTAACAATTCAGACAGGAATAAATCAAGAACTAGGACTGATCATCGCAATGAGGCTGGACCTTACCGTGGTGCGATGGTTTGTGTGCCTCAGCGATCCATTGAGCTACGCTGGGTGGTGCTTTTGCACCTTCAGAGTCACTCATACCAGATTGGTCAATGGTTAGAGGCCAGACAAACTCAGCCTCCTGGTCCTCCAGGTTGGGGGTTGGAATGAGGGTGGCACCTTATTCCTTAAAATGGACTCCTTGTAGCCCAACGCCAAACCCCCTGCCTTGCGGTCAGGTTTTTGAACCAAAGGCTTTAGTTGAGAACCCTAATCGTTCTCCTGTCTAGGCCTGGGCAACCTGACAGTATCCTGCCCACGCAATACAATGAATCACACATCAAACAATTTCTTGATGCTCTGGCCACCGCAGAGGATAATAAACGGTGCCCTATCTGCTGCATCGAGCAGGGTGGATAGGGGTTTGGATGCTACTGCTCAAGCCTTCCCGTCTTCTTATTCCCCCTCTTACGCTTTTTCACTCTTACCGTCCCATTGCAACTTCACTTATATCCCCCCAGTTTTCAACCCCCCGATACTTGGCCCTCCCCCAACATGCTTTGCTAGGCATTTACCTCCTAATTTCAACTCACACGTGAACGCGGAGCGTCACTCCTCTCCTGTCGAAAAGCCCAGGTCCAACCAAGCGGTCCAATCCAGTTCATCGGCTTCCATTTGGAGCCCTCGATCCTCCTTCAGATTGGCATGCCTAAATGTACGCACACTGCTACAAATCTGGCAACAGGCAGCACTTGCCCGAACATTGGAGACCCTCTCGATCGATATCTGCTGCTTATCAGAGACTCGCCTGCAAGGCTCGAGCACTGTGCTCACTCTGCGATCCCCTTCAGGGGACGCAAGCAGTATTTTCTCCTTGTGCCTATCCGGTGATGATGCAGCTTCGAGCACCGGTCAAGCAGGTGTTGGTATTGCCCTGAGTCCCCGGGCTGAAGCTGCTCTGGTTGATTGGATTCCAATCAGTAGCCGGATGTGTGCGGTCCGATTGGCTGGCTCGTTTAAAGCTTCGAAGTCGCGCGGGACTAATAGATGTCTATTCATCATCGCTGCCTATGCGCCCACAAACTGTAGCGATGATTCGGTAAAGAACGACTTCTACCGCCAACTGACCCAGCTTCTTCGCCACAGAAGAAGCACGGACACTGTTGTGCTGGCGGGGGATATGAACGCACAAGTTGGAAAGTTGTCCACTGATGAACTGCATCTGGGCGGTCAACACGGTGTAGGCTCCCGTAATGATAACGGTGAGCGGTTACTTCATTTGTGTGAAGATGCTCGCTTATTTCTTGCGAGCACTAATTTCCGACACAGCACCCGCCGGAGGGTGACTTGGCGCCCACCAACCTCGAACCAGCCTTGCACGCAAATCGATCACATTGCGATAAGTTACCGCTGGAGAGGCTGCATCCAGAATTGTCGCTCGATTTGGAGCACATGTGTGGACACCGATCATGCACTTGTATGTGCTGACATGCGGATGCGTTTTGGCGGACGCCCACGACGACGCTGTGAGCGTATTGACACTAGCCAACTGACAAAACCAGCTGTTCTGAATGCGTATCGAAGTACGCTAACATGCGAGTTGAGCAAGCACTCACAGGAGGCAATTGATGGTCACTGGTCTCATATTCACCAGACCTTACTAGCAGCAGGAAAATCCTCATGTGGTATGTCTAATCGACAACATGGACATTGGGTCTCTTCGCAGTCTCTGGAACTTATAGATGCTCGCCGGCAAATCCCGGCTGGAAGCGAGCACAATGAAACTCGCAAAGAGCTCCGGGCAAAACTCCGTGCTGGCCTGAAGAGAGACCGCGAATCTTGGTGGTCTCATCGTGCGTCAGAGATGGAAGTGGCCGCTGCCCTTGGCAACCATCGTAAGTTATTCCGTGTGATACGGGAAACGGGCAGCAGGAGACCTGGTGTTAGTGAAACTATACGTGACGAGAGTGGACAGCCTATACACAATTTGTCAAAACGTCTGGAGCGTTAGGCTGAGCATTTTGAAAAGCAATTTAATCGGCAAGAATTGTTCGATTCGCCGACCAGTGATCGCCCTGCTCCGTGGACTGTCCCTTTGGATCCACCCTCTCGCTCAGAAGTCGAACGTGAAATCGGACTGTTGAAGTTGAACAAAGCCGCGGGACCAGATGATCTTCCTCCAGCCCTCTTCAAATTTGGAGGCTCTGCTCTTGTTGATGCTTTGCATGAATTGCTAGTGAAACTGTGGGAGCAGGAAACCGTCCCAACCGACTGGAGCCGCTCCGTTCTTGTTCCCATCTTCAAAGGCGGCTCGCGCTCGGAATGCGGCAACCATAGAGGAATCAGTCTGATCTCCATCGCCTCCAAATTACTCGCGTCCATAATTCTCCACAGACTGACTGGCGCTCGTGAAAGCCAGATTCGATAGGAGCAAGCCGGGTTTCGTCGGGGTCGTGGCTGCATCGATCACATCTTCACCTTGCGTCAGTTGTTGGAGCACCGTCACACATATTGGCGGCCCACCGTAGTCGTGTTCCTCGACATCAAAGGTGCCTTCGATTCGGTTGATCGATGTGCCCTTTGGAATTGTCTACTCAGGAAAGGTGTGCCCGAGAAATATGTACATATTATCCAAGCATTATATTTGCGTAGCACGGGAAGTGTGAGAGCTTACGGCAAGCTGTCGCCACCCTTTAATATCTCCAGCGGTGTGAGACAAGAATGTCCGCTGTCACCTTTCCTATTCAACTTCACTATTGACGAAGTCATGGAGATTGCATTTACAGGACATGACTTGGAAGGTGTGGAGCTACTCCCAGGAGAACGACTTCTTGACTTGGAGTATGCAGACGACATTGCGCTCATCTGTGACAGCTCCCAGACGTGCCAAGCCGCGCTGGACAGATTAGCACTGGCTGTCAGTCGCTTCGGACTTTGCTTTACACCACCGAAGTGCAAAGCGTTCCTCCAGGATTGGCAGGGTTCGCCCCCTGTGCTGACCCTTGTTGGGGATCAGCTAGAAGTCGTTCAGAAATTCATTTACCTGGGAAGTTGTATCAGCGCCCTTGGGATCGAAGACGAGATCACGAACCGCATAGCGAAAGCTTGAAGTGCTTTTGCTAACCTTCGCCACCTATGGCGACGGCGCGACATTACACTCGCCCTGAAGGGTAGAGTGTACAATGCTGCGGTACATTCGACCTTACTGTACGGTTGTGAAACCTGGCCCCTAAGATGGGCGGACATGAAGAGGCTACTTACGTTCGACCATCGGGGCCTTCGCAGTTTGGCTCACATCTGGTGGGAACACCGCGTGAGTAACGAGCGTGTTCGACGCCTTGTTTACGGCCTAGGAAAAGGGAATGAACCGCTCAGCACCGTCATTTCACTCACCAGGCTCCGATGGCTGGGCCACGTGTTGCGCATGCCAGCCCACCGACTCCTGCGACGTGCGTTGTTTGCTCACCAAGGATGTGGGTGGAAGAAGAGGAGAGGTGGCCAAGCGATGACTTGGTCCAGAGGAATGAGGGCCCTCAATTCGGAGCTGGCCTCAGTTGGAGCTTCACGGCTCCCTGGTTGGGGTCCAAAAGATGGTGAAGACGTTCGGCTGGATACACTTGCTGATATGGCAAGGAGCCGACCTCAATGGCGCTCCTGCTGTGCGTTTCGTTGTCCCTCCCCATCCGTTTAGCCTCCCCTCCATCTACGATCTTATTTCGTAGGGTAAAACGTAATTAAATTTTTGTTTTTGCCTAGTAGCCGGCTAGTAGCTTACCGGAACGATGCGTATCCGTTGCTGGTAGCTCATCTGGCATTCAACTGTCGCATTTATTTTTCCTTTATTTATTGTTTGTATGTATGTATTTCCTTTATGTATTGCGGTACAATATCGGAGGTGTTTTACCATCTCTAGCTGACATGTATAATGATGATGATGAGGAGGAGGACTGATCACTTAGCAAAGAGCTGGTGGAGAACACGCTCAATCGTGATTACACGATACGCTGGGTTCAGGTGAGTGTAGCATAAAGAACAAAGGCGAATGCGCAGAAAATGACGTGGCGACGAAATATGCAGATAAGAAAGTGTCGGGTCGTATCAAACATGCTAGTATGTAGTCCTGGTCAGCTTGGCAGTGTGAACTTATTGGCTGTGACTTTATTCAGTGGTGAGTCTCCTCCGCTACGTCAAAGTGTTGTTAAACGAACAGTTGGGGGTTTTTGTAAGGAGAACGCTTGCCAGGCGAAAACCCACCTTGTCCTAGATCACTGATATCAATGCATTCGAACGACAAGTTGCAACTAGCAATGCTTCTTTTTGACCGATTATGGTTCTTTTAGTGGCATTGGAGATACATCCATAATTTTCGCTGGCTGATTCATGATGGGCGCGAGACTGTGTCATCCATGGGTCTTTTCACTTCCTGACGCAATGGCACGGCCCGTACGGTAGGTGAACTATAGATCGAACATGTTGAAATGTTTTGTATTGGTCGTCTGTAGAACCGCGTAATGTCTCCGCGAGGTAGCCATTAATACGTTATTGTACCAATTATTAGAGGAAGTGGAATGGCCAAACGCATTCGTTCAGGCCCGAAAAACTGCAAATTGTCCGGAATAACGAACCGGAAAGCCTCCCAGGTAAGTTCTTTTGATTGGGGACACTGGCATCCAAGACCAAGTGGACGGTAAAAGCAGTGTGGGCTGCTTGTAAATGGCCGAACCCATTTGAACAATGGAACAATGGAACAATGGTACAATGGAACAATGGAACAATGGTATATGACGGGTAAAAAAGCATACACTTAACGAGTCCCGCAGGTTGGCAATAGAAATACTAACAAATTGGCAAACCACATAAGTGGTTGAAGTAAGGAGCGTCAGTGAGATAAAAGGTAGAAGTATAACAGTTTTAGGGAGATAAAGTGGTACGACGCAAAACTGGCTAAGAAATTGTTATCGTTGGTGATGGTAGCAAATAAAAATGGAGTACTCACCGGTTCGCACAGATTTACGACCGTGAATTTGGGGTATAAATCCAAACAGGCTGGTCAGCCTAAATATATACAAACGTTTTCGTTCATAAAACAAAGCGCAGGGCGCTCAGTGTGACGTCCAATCGTTTTTTAAACGTATCTAATGTGGGGGCACAAACAAGTGAGTTTGGAAGGGCGTTCCAGGGCCCGCAGACCCGGAGGGAGAAATAGGTTCTCCGACAGTCTAGACGACTGTACTGTTGGCTCAGTTTTAAACTGTTACCGCGAAGGTTAGTGTTCGGGCTGAGCTTCAAGAGGTGGCGGCAAAAGTGACTGGGATCGCTCAATATCTGGTACACTAGGATGAGGTCTCCACGAAGTCGCCGGTACCGTCCGCGGAACACTCCGAGTATCTCCAGTCGTTCCTGGTAAGGAGTGTGGCGCAAGCCCTTGACGATTTTCGTTGCTCGACGCTGTGGGGTCTCAAGCGCTGCAAGGTCACGTTTTAGCCAGGGTTGCCAGGCCTGGATTGCATATTCGACGTGAGGACGCACGTAGGCATTCAGCATCAAGGAGAAGATGGATGGATCCAAAATTCCGAATGCTCTTCGCAGGCGTCCAACATGCTGGTTGCCCCTTTTAGAAGCGAAATCTGACTGTTTGGAACACCTGAGGTCTTCCTGTACCAGCACACCCAAGTCGCGTTCCTGAGTGGTGGTCTTCAGATCGTGTGCCCCAAGCTTGTAGACGTGGACTTGTCGATGGCGGATATGAACAACGCGACATTTGTTCACATTAAACGGCATGGTGTTTCTCACCGACCAATTCCAGGCCTCATTCAAGTCACGCTGTAGGACTTCATGGTCGTCCGATCGTTTTATCGCCCGCCAAACCTTGAGGTCGTCCGCGAAGAGTAAGAATTTCGACGTAACAACTCTTACGAGATCGTTAATGAAAAGCAGGAACAAACGAGGCCCAAGTACCGAACCCTGCGGTACGCCGCATCCCACTGGAATCGGATCGGAAAAGGATGATCGAACTCTAACTTCTAACTGCCGTTCAGAGAGAAAGTTACCGATCCATCCTAACAACGGGTCTCCGATGCCGTACTGTTGGAGTTTAATGAGCAGGATTCGATGATCCAGGCGATCGAAGGCTTTCGAAAAGTCCAAGAATGCAACATCGACTCCTGTTCCCTCATCGACAGTCTCGGTCCAGTTGTCACGAGCTATCAGCAGATTCGTCGTACATGAACGATGTTGACGCAACCCATGCTGTTCTGGCGCAATTATGCCGTAGTTTTCCAAGTATCCCATTAACGCATCTGCTATCACCGCTTCCATGACTTTGGCGATCACAGGCAGAAGCGTTACGGAGCGGTAATTGGCAGGATCCGACCGACTTCCTGCCTTGTATATGGGCGTTATTACACCTTGTTTCCACCTCGAAGGTACGAAGTTCTCATCGAAACAGCGCTGCAAAAATGCAGCTAGTGGTTCGGCCAAGTGGATGGCAGCTACTTGTAATGTTTTCGGGTGAATGTTATCGGCCCCGGGAGAGCTGTGTGGACGCATGGATAGCAGCTTTTGCAGCACCATTTCTGCAGTGAACGTGACGTTGGATAGAACTGACGGTGGGGTAACTAGTGGTGGAATATACGTCGAGACTTGTACACCTTGGAAGATTGGGGAGTACTGGGCCCGTAATGCGTTGGCCGCCTCCTTCGCAGTATGTGTGTACCCATTGGTCGTATTAAGTGGTGGGATTCCCCGTTGCACCTTGCGAAGTCCATTCATATGTTTGTAAAGAAGCTTTTGGTTCGAACAGAATCGTTTGGCTAGCTCCTGCTGATGCGTTCTCTTGTCTTCGCGAACCAAAAGCACACAGTAGTTGCGATGCGAAACGTATTCCGTCCAGTTTTCTGCGCTGGGGTTGCTTTTATACGTGCGCCATGCCCGATCACTTAGAGCCATGCATTTTCGCGTCCGGCTTCGCAAGCCTAGCAAAGACACCGTAGCTCAATCATCGATAGTTGCTCATCCAAACTGAAACCTAGTGCACTGAAAACCGAAGCGCTTACACCGGAGCTACATCAGCAGATTAACAACGATGTAGCTGACGTTCCTGATGAAAAGCGCTTGATTGAATGTGCCAGTAAAGCATGTGCAATTTTAGTCCAAAGCAAGTAAAGACGTAAGGTAACCGCTCATTTTCCAAAGAACAACACTAGAACTAAGTTTCGACGGATCACGCGCCTAATGTAATATGTGTCATGGAGAGAGTATCCAGGGCTTCCCTATCCGGACGTGCATTGGGTCATCAAAGACCCAGGGGTTTGAAAGGCGAAGCAGATACTTGGTAGGCGGCTGGACCGTTTCATATCAACCACCTACTAGGAGTCCGTGATTAGCTGCACGGTATAGTCACAGCTGGAGACGGGAACGGAGCCTGAGCTGTGTGGATGGATGACGATAACGCGCACGAGATATGATTACGACAGATGTCCGGCTATAACCACATCCTTTACCCACGTAGAATTGGGATGGAGCGAAATAGCAACTTCCACTTGCAAATGGCAAATGGCATATTAACGCACGGATTGGTTTGCGTCATACGGAGTCGCTCATCCCTGTGCAGATGTTACAACCCGACGAGTAAATTTGATTCGCCGAAGCGAGTACATTTTAGTTGCATCTTCAAAGCATTCTCTCACTGCAACCCTGTGGTGTGTTCGAATACAGTCCACAACTGACGAATACCTATCGGGAAATATCTCTCTAGAGAGCGTGATCAAGTTTAGTTCTGCTCGTTCTACATACTCTGCGTTTCCGCTTACACCGTCCAGCCGCCTGCGTTGGTGCAATTGGTTAAACAATCCGGTAAACGGCCGCACACAATACCCATGTACGTCAAGTCTGCATAGTCTGCATAGTTTCTTATCAAATTCCTTATCCACTGGCTCTCCAAACACAATCAACGACAGGCGGTAGAACGTAATTGTTGGTTACACAACCGTGTTAGAGTGGCATCTGCTTGTCAAGCTCCCACATGATTGTTCTACAACGCGGCAACTACAATTGGTATGCGACGCGACCACACGCACCAAGTTACCAGAAATCCACAATGTTCCCCGATTAGAGAACTAGCTATTTCTAGCAGAGTATAAAGTTCACTCTGACCAGTCATCATAATAATGTAAGAACAACACTCGCTTAGAACAGGTAGTTTACTGCCAACAGAATGTTTTACAGATCGGCCAAATGGACAACACGTCCATAATTCTTACTGACATGTTGAACCATTTGTTTGCAGTGCTGCTGCGTCACTAAAGCCCGTGCTTCAGACACCGCGTGCTCCAAAAACCGAATGCGCCACTCGCTTTTATTCATAATGCCTTCAGGATCCCCCAGGAGCATCTCGGAGTACCGTCTCTTCATTGCCTGTTTTACATGAGCCTTTATTATGCTCCAAATGCCCTCGATGGGATTGAGAGCTGGTGAGTATGGCGCAAGGCATAGAAGTCTCCCAGAGCGGTACGGTTCCTCCAGAAAAACGTGCTCCAGGTGCGTGTGACAGGGCGTGTTGTCACAAATCAAAATACACCTTTCCACAAATCCTGTTCCGTTGACATCAAGCACTCGTCGCGGCCACTGAGCGCACCTTTGCTTGTTGTAACTTCCTCTCAGAACCGAACACGCTATCAAACCGTTGTTTGTCATGGCGCCGACAAGATGAACATTCGGTCCCCGGCTGTTCGCCACCGTACACTGCGCTCGACTGCCACATCGTGAGCGGCCACGAGTGCGGGAGCAAAATAAGTTGAAGTTGGTCTCATCAATCCACACCGGTTGCCTTCCTTCCACCTCGTAATCTATGAGTTGCAAAACAAATGATCTGCGTCGTTTTTTGTTCTCCAGCGTGTTCATGGACTCCGGAATGGTGTGCAATTTCTGCATTGTTATAAGTCTACCATCCAAGTATCGTGAGACAGTGCTGGTACTTACTGAAACTTCGAACTCCCCCTTCAACCGCAAACGAAGGAGTTCAAGGGTAACGGTAGGCTCTGTAGAAACCCACTCAACCAGACAGTCGACGTGGCTTTCTCCCAGTGCTCTGCGACGAACTCCCCCGTGCTGTCCCACCGTTTCCGTCGATTCGTAGGCCCGGATCCAGTTGCGGCAAGTTTTCACGTTCACCTTCAGTATGCAAGCGACCTGCTTCCAATCGTCCCCTTCCTCGTACACTTTCAGTACGACGTCCTTCACCTTCCTCGAGTGCCGAACATACGAACCAACCATTGCGTTTAGGTGAACTGTACATTCAAAAGCATACGGCAAACTTATTTGGCTGTGGCTCGTTATACCAAACCAATCGTCATTCAAATCCTTACTCTCGTTCTAATTGGTGGGAATCGCTTCCTAGGACAGCGAAAGAAAGGCCAACCTGATGCATCGGCCAGCGACACTGTCCCTGGTAGTAGCTGAAGCGTCCCACATACACCCCTATGACTTAGTGCGTTTGAGGTCCAATTGGCTGAGGTCCACGGGCTATGGTTGGCGGCATCCGGTTTCGGATTTGCCTGTCACTGTGGCAAGCCACAGGACGCCTGCGCCTACAGACGGACCATGGATGGCTTGCGCTGCACCACCCACAGCTCTAACCACATACCCCATATCCAGTGTAAACCCGAAGGAATAAGACCGGGAGGCATGCGGATGGGAACCACGTTTCATCAACGGGGCCGGCCCACACTCCTTCACAGGCAAACACAAGCACGCTGTATTTGGGGAATCAACCGCACACAAGGCGGTGGCTGGACCGTAGTCCGCTCCACACTGAGTGCATGGAACCGCTCTTTGAGCCTAGCACGGCCACAAGAACCGTGCACCCCGTCCCCTCCAGCAACGACCAACTGTCTCCTGGAGCCAGTATGAACGATGTAGTGGGTAATAGACAGGTAGGCACCTTGTCAACATACACATCAAGCGCAACCACACCGGGGATATCAAACAACAGCCATTCACTTTAAACGACAAGTTGAAATAAAATAAATCCAACAATGCATACAGATACGGTGGCATACCTCTTCGCTAGTTTACCATATGAAGTAAGCGCGTTAACAACAAATCCGTGATAAGTAAGAAATGTCCACAAGTTACTTAAAAATGCTACAAACCGCAACAAAACTACCGAAGATAAGCGCAATTAGTGTAAGCAACGTGGCCAATTAATAGAAAATTATTCAGTAAGGCAGAACAAACCAAATAAAGCGGAATGAAATTTATCCAGCATAAAAAGACCTAGTTTAAGTGTAAGTTGGTTTAGCCCAACTGCGGTGAAGAAGCATCAAGAATGCAACATCAGCCTCGACGGGCTATACACGCACACCTACACACCTGCACAAGTGAGTCTGGTATGCACGGAACAAATTAATTGAGTAGACTCATGTTGAATGCCCCCTCAGATTATTCTTGTTGCCCAAGTGGACAACTTATCCTGGAAATGGTATAGAACCTTCCGCAACAAATCCCTTACCGTGAGATTCGCCAGTCCTAGCGGGATTAAGGGGGGGTGGGTAATGGGTGGGGGTTTGCGAAAAGAATGCTGTGGTAATTTGGGGCGATCAAGCTTAATTGGATAGGGTGTAATTGCCGAAGGGCTCACCGAAGGCATTTTGAGGGGAGGAGGCGGAATAGGGTATGGATAGGGGCATAAATAATTGGTCTGTGATTCAGCAAAGCCATGTACAGGCCTGCCAGGAGAACAGCCTTGCCACATGACCGGAACAATGGGGAATTGTGGCTTGCCACTCAGTTCAGCTGCATTATTATTCACGAATGTCTTTGGGACACGGGGAGTCACCTTTCCAGCACGAAGGCCCCTGTTTGTTCTAAGACGCTTAGGGCGCGAACCATGACCACTGCTGCTATGTGTAGTCATAATGTCAATGGGCCGTACGTACCTTCACTGGAGCTATCGACAGCCCCGTTTGATGTTTTTGGACTTGTATCTGTTTCAATGGTGGCGTGGGGATTAATCCCAATCTCTACTTGTTTGTCAGAACGTGGTGCATCGAGTGAAGCTACACTATTTCCTATGTCCACAAGACTAATGTGATGTGGAGGCGCGAGCATCTCAATTTCCGCTATGTTGTCGCCAGCCTTAGCATCGTTCGTGTGGAGAGTGGCCTTGCTAACATTATCTGCCTTTTAGAAGGGGAGGACCGAACACTGTTGAATGATCTCCTTTGCAATCCAGGAAGCGCGCAGGGAGGATGACTCTGCTTCGGCTCAGGCAAGATATTAGTTGCACTCATGCGTTGAGGCTCACGTTGCAAAGGTGACCTGTCTACGAATAGAATAACTTTGCAAAATTTCGGGACTGATTTTAAAGTATTTTGACTTTTGCTAAACGAATTTGCGAGACTTTCGCTACGGAAGCTGTACAGAGTTGGACAAGGAAAACGTAAATATATTTTCCTCAGTCTTCTAAAACTAATATCGGTTTCAGCGATGTTGCACGCTCTCGAAACAGAGCGCCTAATGTTGTCAATGGCGATATTGTCAGCTATGTTGAGGGCGATGACGTTTTTTCCCCTTCTGACTCTTTGAGTAACCTCAGAGGCGATTGCATTTAGGAAGTTTAAGACTCTACTTTTGTGCGTTTGCGCTGGATTAGCCGGAGACTGAATTATGTATGAAACTGACATTAGGAGATCTCCGAATGAGTCAAACAACTTTAGTTTCTCATTTTGTTCCTCTAACTGTTTTTCCAACGACTTTGTTTTGGCTGACAGTGGATATAAGGTCGACAACACTAACTGAACTTTCTGTGATTTGTTCTTTGGACTTATTTACCTGCTCTTTTATCCCAGGCTCGGAATGTGTGCAACAGGACACAGGTTCCTCTGCACTCGTGACCGCAACATTATTTACCGTGATTATTCGGTTTTCCACACGCTTTTTCCTCATTGCACGAGTGTTAATGGCAGTCATCAATCTTTTAAATGAGAAAAGCTTTCTATAGTATATGCTATAGCCAAGCGTGAATTCTGGAGTAACAAAGTTCGCTAAGGTCCAGTGATTTACCTATTCAAGTCAACAGACAGGCCACTGTTTCAGATGCAACCAATGATACAAACCAACCGGATGTAAGCGTACTCACTTGTCCAAATTCCGCCAAGGGTAGACTGTCCTGCAGTGATCGACCGCTCCGTGCACAGGTATCCCTGAGGTCAACTCCGTGTGTCACGTTATGCCGCAAGTTCCAACAGGCGCACACGCACAAATCCGGCCAAACAAAGAGATTTGTGTGCGTTCGATAGAACGCGATTCACAATGCAGCGTGAGAGCTCTTGGTCAACCAAGGCAGTGTACGAAGATGGAATTGCTTCTTGTCGCCTTATTCAGCTACCGACGGAGTTGGTTTAGGTCTCCTTGTATCGCACAGTCTTTTTCACCTTCGGAGCATGGCTTTTTAAAGTCCCGTTCCTGCATAACATGCCAAATAGATTAATCAACTAATCTCACCTGAGCGATTCACTTTAGTTTTCAATGCATTGCCTCATATATTGAAATACTGGAAGCGTTCGATGGAGTCCCGCACAAAAGGTTATTATCGAAACCGTGTACTTTTGACACATCGAATGCGCTACTTTCTTGGTTTAAATCCAATCTAACTGGACTCTCCAAGGCACTCAACATAAATGACTTCATATCTACGCCCCAACAATTGTTCCAATGTTCAATTGTCGACCAAACGCATTTTTGGTTATACTACACTTCTTATATAGATGTAGTGAACTAAGACTTAAGCTTTTATGGCTCCGTAGACTACATTTAGATCTTGGTTTTCTTCACAAAGTTTTGTGACATAACGTGCATATTGAACGACGCTTTATGCAATTTCGGCTGGAAACTAGATAAGAAATACGCGACACCTAATGTATGATTGTAGTACCTCTAATCAAGACCACAGTCAGACAGGACTTTTATATTATAAGATTTATCCTAATATAGAATAAGCTACCAAGTTGTATACGTTGTACAAACCTCCTGAGCGTATGCTGCAACATGATTAAGATTTTCTTGACATCAAAAAATTAAACCATATCTTAAATTTACAAATGAACGACGATAGATTGGTTGAGGAAGGACCGGGTCATATTTGAAACAAAAAGACCACGGACGCCATTTGTTGAAGATAATTATTTTATCTCTGCCTTTTATTTCCAATATCACCCAAAAACTGCTACATTATAATACACTATACTCATCCGCACATCTTTTATTGCTTTCACATGCCTCTACTGAGCGATAAGTAACGGAAACGACCTTTGCGATCGATTGTCTGAAGTTACTCAACTGTTCTTCTACCGATTCCGACGGTTTCAATAGTTTCGCTTCTGGGCTAAAGCAACGACAAGTGCAGACTCTATCAAATGTAATTGGATTAGCCTTACTACTCTTTATTCCGTACAAAACCCTGGCCAGAATGCAACCTTACTTTCTCTTGAATTTTCTGCACATTATCGCTATTCATCAAGACTTCCCACGAACACGTGACTGGCCTATCTCCAAAAGATAATTGTTGGCAGTTTGCTTTTTACTTCCTCATATATTATCTTCTTCCTTATTTCTCTGTCCACCAAGAGTAAGCTGCTCTCTTAAGGTGACGTATCACAGCTTCCAAGATAAACAATTATAAGAAACTTGAAACACTGAGTCCCCTCCAACCACTTCACTAAGGCAGTAAGCAGACAGAGGTTGCGATATGTTAACATTTCGATTGCTCTCGTCAGTCGCTACTCAATGCAGGCAAAACAAAACACGCAATATATAGGGTCCACACTTAGTAACATAGATAAGCAGATAAAATTGATGAGAATGAGAACTGGTTGAAGGGGGCTCAGTGTTTCAAGTTTCTTGAATGAAGACTCCCCACTGACGTTGTGAGTTTATTTGATCTACTGTTGTCGTGGCGCTGCAAGGTCACAGTGGGACGCGTCCGGGTTAAATCTTAGCAAGAACGTACTCAGTCAGGTCGATTTCCATCTCAATGTGTTAAAACTCTGTCGAAAAATATGCTGCCCGCTAACAATGTGAATCTAGCCAGGATTACCTCCGCACATATGGATGCTTGCATTGAACGAGAACATAAATTCCTGGAGACACAAAAGCCATTCGCGGTTGTCTTGTATGGCTTGTCACTGGTTTGCCGTTTTAAAGTTGACGCATTTTCTGCTGAAACTCTCCAGCTTACTAGGACTAAGAGAGTGCGCAGCCTTCAAGGTACCCTTGTCAGAGCAGCCAGCATTCTTTCCCTACTGAGGGCTAGAAGCATGTGTACAATCTGTCAACAGCTCGGTTCATGCGAGAACAGTTGGAAGTACTTTCGCTGGGATTAAACTACCGAATACCGCCGAAGAAGGTGGATGGGCTCCATGCACAGATTAATTTGGAATATATTTACGATCAACTCAGCGACCATTCGCCGAAATCAACGAATGATGCAGGATAGTTTCGGGCAAAATTAGTGGACATCTCACACAAGTTCCTGAACGCGCCTCTTAGTCAGAGGTGATGCTTGAAGTCGGAACAATATGTTGCAATCAAGGAGCTGCAGAAAATGAGGGATGTACTTCTCCTACAACCGGATAAAGGCATGGGTGTGGTAACAGTGGACAAAGCTGATTACTCCGATAGATGGAGTGCATTCTAGGAGATGGGTGCAAGTTTCTTATTGCCAAGACGTTTGACAACAATATATTGGGGGAGAAACAAATTGCAAGGCGTCTACAAATTCTTTTTCTTCATGCTTATATCTCCGGGGCACAATATCGACGGTTAAAACCGACAGGGACGGTAACACTAAGGATGAGGGTGTGCCGAAGTTGCACAGGGCGGGAATTCCACTGCGTCCAATAATGTGTATGAATAACTCACCCTATCAAGAAGTAGCCCGGTGGTTGGCAAAGCTCTTAGAATCATGCGTAAGCTTCTGAGCACGCATTGTTTGAAAGACTCATATGAATTGGCAAATATACTGGAACAAACAACCCTCGACGCGGAGCTCATGTATTCCATAGACGTGGAATGGCTTTTCACGAATGTGCCCCTACATGAAACGGTCGACGATCGAAGCCAATTTCTTTTGAGTCGAGATCTCTCTGTGGGCCTTCCTCTGCAGTTCCTGCGAGGCTTGCTATTGTTGTAAACTGAGAATGTGCGATTCCAGTTTAAAGCGACGGCGTACAACCAGGTTGACAGCATCGCTATGGGTATTCCTTTGGGACTAGTTCTGACAGATATCTTTTTGGGTATGATTGAAATAAAAGTCGCTGCCTGCATAGGTGAAGCCAAGCTTTATAAGTGTTATATGGATGACATTCTCATATTTACCAATGGTGAACATTTTGACCGTCTTTCGGCCCTCCAGAACTCAATGCACCCTAACCTTGCTGTATCACAGGAGAGGGAACAAGAGGACATCCTGCCGTTTCTGGACATGCTCATCAAGCTAAGGACCGATGGCACACTGTAGCGCACTGTGTACAGAAAAGCGACTTAGGGGGACAATATCTACATTTTTCCAGTTTTGCCCCAGTTACATACAAGCGCGGCCTCGTAAAAACTCTCTTCTGCAGAGCCAGGCGGATTTGCAATCCGGAATTGCTCAAGGCTGAGGAAGAGTTTTTATACCGGCCTTAGCTAGCCAATGGGTAACGGAAAAATTCATTCAGATTCATAGCAGACCCCCGAAGGAGAAACTGCCAGTACAAACGGCGGAGAAGAAGGATGTTTATTTCTCCTTACCATTCAAGGGGGATCACGTGGCAAATGAAGTTGGTTACAAGCTCAGGCCCACTCTAACGCCCACCTACTCCATCTCCCAACTACGACTTATCCACACTACACGAAGGATTTCTCTCCAGAGCCGTCTGAGTAGCTCTCTAATCAGTTCGGCTTCTAACATCCTCTATCAGTTCACTTGCAGTTGCGGTGACACTTACATAGATAAGACTGGTCGCCGACTGGCTCAAAGGATGGCGGAACACTTCCCATTGTGGCTAAGGCAGTTGCTGTTTAACCAAGGCGGCGCGGAGTAAAAAGTAAACCGGAACTCTGCCTCGTCTATCACCAAACAACTCATAACGACTCGTTACCAGATGAAGCCATTCGATTCATTCAAGGTGTTATTACGCAACAGGAACCCGAGGTTGTTGGCAATTGGCGAAGCGTTACTGATAAGGCTGACTTGTCCAGTGCTCTGTACCCAGAAACAATTGAGGCAATTGATTAAATTGCCTTGGACCTAATTACGTCATTCTCAGCAGTTTTATCTGCTTATCTATGTTACTAAGTCTGGACCCTATATATTGCGTGTTTTGTTTTGCCTGTATTGCGTAGCGACTGACTAGAGCAATCGAAATGTTAACATATGGCAACCTTTGTCTTCTTACTGTCTTAAGGAACTTAACAATTATGTCAATGAAAAGCATGTGGGACCTGCTCTTGTGAATGATTTACGCGAGTTACTAGTGTAACTGTGGGAGCAGGAAACGGTCCCAACCGACTGGAGCCGCTCCGTCCTAGTCCCAATTTTCAAAGGAGCCTCACGATCGGAATGCGGCAGCCATAGAGGAATCAGTCTGATCTCCATCGCCTCCAAATTAAGCGCCTCCATAATGCTTCACAGACGGACTGACACTTGTGAAAACCATATTCGTGAAGAACAGGCCGGGTTTCGTCGAGATCGTGGCTGCATTGTCCACAGCTTCACTTTGCGTCAGTTGTTAGAGCACCGTCACGTATATTGGCGGCCCACCGTTGTCATGTTCCTCGATATCAAAGGTGCATTCGATTCGATGGATAGACGTGCACTTTAGGACGGTCTACTCAGGAAAGGTTTGCCTGAGCAATTTGCAAATATTACCCGAGCATTATACGCGCGAAACTCAGGCAGAGTGAAGGCTTACGGCAAGCTGTCGTCGCCCTTTAATATCACCAGCGGTGGGAGACAAGGATGCCCGCCGTCACCTTTCCTCTTCAACTTCGCTATTGACAAACTCATGTGGATCTCCTCCACAGGACGCGAATTAGACGGTGTGGATTTGCTCCCAGGAGAACGACTTCTTGACTTGGAGTATGCTGACGATATTCCCCTAATCTTTGACAGCTCCCAGACGTGCCAAATTGTACTGGACAGGTTAGCACTGGCTGTCAGTCATTTTGGGCTTTACTTTGCACCCTCGAAGTGCAAAGCGTTCCTCCAAGGTTGGCATGGACCGCCCCCTGCGCTGACGCTAGATAGGCATCAGCCAGAATTATTTCAAAAATTCAACTACGTGGGAAGTCGTATCAGCGTTCGTGCGATTGAAGATGAGATCACGAACCGCATACCAAAAGCTCGAAGTGCTTTTGCTAAATTTCGCCACTTATGGAGCTAGTGCGACATTGCTCTCGTCCTGAAGAGTAGAGTGTAAAATGCGGCGGTACGTTCGACCCTACTGTACGGTTGTGAAACCTGGCCCCTCAAGTCAGCGCATATAAAGAGGCTAGTTATGTTCGACCATCGGTGCCTTCGCGGTTTAACTCACATCTGGTGGGTACACCGAGTAAGCAACGAGCGCGTTCGACGCCTTGTTTACGGCACAGGAAAAGGAAATGAACCGCTCAGAACCGTTATTTCACGCACCATGCTCCGATGGCTCGGCCACATGCAACGCATGCCAGCCCACCGAGTCCCGCGATGTGCGTTGTTTTGCACCGCGGGTGTGGATGGAAGAGGAGGAGAGGTGGCCAAGCGATGACTTGGTCGAGGGGAATGGAGGCCCCCACTTCGGTGCTGGCCACGGTTGGAGCTTCACGGCTCCCTGGTTGGGGTCCGAAATACCAAGAATGCACCTGCTGACATGGCTCAGAGCCGAACTATTGCGTTCGTGTCTTGAGGTTATTTGTCCCTCCCTATCCCTCTTAGCCTCCATTTCCAACCCCGAGCTCATTTCTGAACATAATATATATTTGCATAATAAATATATTTCGCTGCGTAGTTGCCGGCTGGTAGCTATCTGGAACGATGCCCATCCATTACTGCTAGCGCAGCTGGCATGCATCCGTTGCATTGCTTTCCGTGTTTTCTTTTTATATATTGCGGTACAGTAGGTAAAGGGTTTTCCACCTCTAGCTAGGGTGTATAATAATGATGATGTAAAGCGTACTGCCACTGACTCACCGGCGTATAACAGCAAAGTTGCCAGAGTTGAAGCATCCACACATCTGAATAGACTGAAGCTTCATCGCGGGTAACGCATGCGTAAAACCGCTTCATTAAAAATACATTTCTTAACTAGGTGACGACTTACAACCTATTTTGCCACCGGCACACAGCCAGTTGGAGCGTGGAACTGCAGTAGAAATCCATTGTACCAACACCCCGCATGGCCATATTAAGTTAATTGAACTTTTGCCTAAGTTCGTTATTTGTCCCGTTTCCTTTATCACTCTGATACTTGCGAACTGCCAATCACTTCAAAACTTGTTTGGGAATTGTTATACAAAACATGCACTATAAAAATATTAAGCGATCTCGTTGTAAAGATCGATTAGGCCACACAGTTGGACTGTGCTTCACACCGTCGAGGAATAAAACGTTCATTTATTTAGATATTTAAGTTGGGCTCTTTCATACATCCTAGATTAATACCTCATTGTCCCTCCACAGAAAGACAACATCACTGTGTTTCTGAGCGAGTAATGCTGGCAACGTGACAGATTGGCTGTGCTGGAGTATCTACATAATTATACGTGGAACTGGAACTATCTCCGAAGTAACGTGCGCCTCAACTGCCAGTTGGTACAACCCACCGAATATGACCAAGCTAATGGTATGAACCTTCAGTAAATTTTCGTCAAGTTTAGGATGCCCTTGTTCTATCGACATATAGACACATAGTGCCTTGTGCAATGCGGGGACAACATCACTTACAAAATATATCGACTAGAAAAGCACGACGCTGTTGGGGTTGTTAACAAGTATAAACTGCAGTGCACGTTACAATACGAAACAACTTTCCAGCTGGTTCTCGGACATCAAACACTATCAAAGGAGCGGAAGAGGGTGTGTGTAACTATGTGATTGCACATACCAATCTCCATATGGAGCCGAAAAGTGTTGCTTACTCCATGCCTACATTTTACAAGGTGTACCTGACGGGGTAAACATAACGGGGCATTGTTTCCGCATGTTTCACCAGTTATAAGTTAGTTCCGGACCCAGCGTTCAACCTTGCATTACGTCACGCTAATCACTTGCCCCTTCGTTTTGTTGAAACTATTGCAATATGCCAGATGAAACCAGACCTTAGAGTTCAGAAACAATCTTCTGTAAGCCTACATCGGTATACCAACACCGTGACGTTGTATATGTGAATCGCCATAAAACATTCTACACTACTTGCTCCACCTGGATAGGAATTTGTAATCCAGCAAGTGTGTGCTGACCACGTCGGGCGGATCTGGTCCCTGTTAGGTGACTCACCAAACGAAACTCCTACGAACTGAGCAAACAGTAACGCCACTGTCTGCTGATTTGACACCCTGCATTAGGCCCAATGTATTGCGAGCAGACTATTTAGCCACAATCAAGTGGTTGGCTCCCATAGACTTAACTTCCTTCGAAATATTTACGAGTATGCATAAGTCGGTGTGGGTATGTGGATTGTGAGTTGTTTTCCTGGCTGATTGACTGATTTGCCGACGTTTCGTTGCCAGAGTAAGCAATATAAGTAGTCCGGATTCGGTTGATGACGAAAACTTTTGCACTGTAGTGGCTTCCAACAGTGGCGCCTACTATGCGCCTAGTTGTCTTCTGCATGGTCAAATCATCTCTGGAAGATAAGCCTATATAAGCCTTTATCTGGCTAACATGTGTATCAGTCCCTCTAGAGATCGTCATTAGCTGTGTTTCCAGATAGATTTTCGTGGGTAGCCGTTCGAAATCAATGCTGCTTTATTCAACACTAGCACATCGTCGTGTTGAACTAACAACAAGATTGCTTTTCATCACTTCATCTCTGCACCGTTCGATTCACACCATTCCTTAACGGCTTAAGCGTATGTCCATGTATCGCACAGCTGATATTGATCTACTACGGAAGTTGCGCATACGGCAGTTCATCGCGCTCACCCTGCTAATTGTTCATCTGTAGTTAGCAGAGCATCGCCAGGTAGAGATCGAAACCGGCGCGTTGACCACTTGATTTCTAACATATGCGCACAAACAATTTGATAAAACTTCCTCCATAACGAAATCAATATCTTAGAAAAGCTAGGATTGCCCCATTGCACGCAACCAGTGCCTCAAACCTACCCGACTTCTCCGGGTGACACTAAACTCCACCAAGGACACAGAGGCAGTTCTACTATCGTCCAACAGGCTTCGTCATTCGCCACTCGAGGCGCGCATACTTCCTGATATCCCCTGGAAAGAACCTACGAAAAAGATGAGCAACCGTGAGGAAGTTCGTAAAGCCGAGGCGAAACGGACGATAATTGTGTACGGGGTTCCTGAGCTCCAAAACTCAACCTCTGATGCAGCGGATGCACATGACCGGGAGCAATGGAGTTACATCCGCCACGAAATCTCCCTCAATAATATCATCGCTAAGCGATTGACCAAGATTCCATTTTCACCCAACTACAAAGGGAACGGTCCCAGACTTATGAAGGTGGTGCTTCAATCTGAGTTTATGTTACCGCTCGCCTTGGAAAACTGGTCCAAATTCCGCGTGAAGCTGCCAGCGGAAATTCGGTTAAAGGCATCAGGTACGCTGCCACGGATTACCAACGACTCACGGGGAGCGATCAAGTTGTTGAACCATCCACCCATGCAACTTTGTGAAGGCATGGATTTATCGACAACCGCAATATCCCACGAAACACGACTGAACACGGGGGACCAGCAGGGCCCGGAAGGCCGCGATCAGTCGTCTAAGCGAAAGCAAACTCAAAGGCAAACGTCACCACAAAATAACGGTTAATGGCCAACCCGTTAACGGTCGGCACAAACTCCATTTCTACCACAACCTGTGCTAGCTCACTCTTGGTTACAAAAGCACTATCCTGCATGTATACTAATGCACAAGGCCTCATAATTAAGTTGGTAGAACTCCGTCACCGTTTGGCTTCGGAGCCTCGAGACATCATAATGATCGCCGAAACCTGGCTGAGCGGCGAAATCACAGACGCTGAGATTGCCATACCGGGTATGTCACTTCTCCGGAACGACAGAACGGGCAAGGGCGGTGGCGTGCTCATTTATTTCCGAACGAACCTTCGTTGTGAGCTCATAGACGATCCCCAGACTTGTGTCACCGACGTCCTTTGGTGCAAACTGTGGTTGGAACGCAACGACGTATGCCTTCTCTCTGTGGTTTACCGACCACCGAAATCCACTCCGGAAAGGGACAACAGACTTATCTCCGCTTTTCGCTCCGTGCTTTATCAGAAATACAGCCACATCCTCGTTGCAGGAGATTTCAACACCCATGACTTGGAAAATCCAGCATCCGAGACAGAGGTGTTCAAGGCATATTTGCAAGAGCTACTCTCTAGCACCTTCTTGTATAGCCACGTCACCGTTCCAACCAGGTTCAGAACAGGAAACAACCCATCGATATTAGATCCAGTGCTCACTAACGAAAAGCTCATGGTCGATGGACTAATGGTGTGCAGTCCTTTGGGCCGTAGCGACCACGTGACTTGGCAGTTTGATTACATCTGCTACGCCGAATATCCAGCTGCGGAGCTCGAAACGAGGCAATCTGTTACCCATTACCACGTTCTGTCTGCTCTAGTTGAGAATACCAGTTGGACGTTTCTAGCTAACTGCACCCCAGAATTAGCCTGGGAGACATTTGCGAACACCATCACGTCACTAGTCATAGAAGCCTCAACACCAAAATTTTCCCAACATCCCCGCACAGCGAAATCATTCTTGCGAAGCCGGACGCGAAAATGCATGACTCTAAGGGATCGGGCATGGCGCACGTATAAAAGCAACCCCAGCGCAGAAAACTGGACGGAATACGTTTCGCATCGCAACTACTGTGTGCTTTTGGTTCGCGAAGACAAGAGAACGCATCAGCAGGAGCTAGCCAAACGATTCTGTTCGAACCAAAAGCTTCTTTACAAACATATGAATGGACTTCGCAAGGTGCAACGGGGAATCCCACCACTTAATACGACCAATGGGTACACACATACTGCGAAGGAGGCGGCCAACGCATTACGGGCCCAGTACTCCCCAATCTTCCAAGGTGTACAAGTCTCGACGTATATTCCGCCACTAGTTACCCCACCATCCGTTTTATCCAACGTCACGTTCACTGCAGAAATGGTGCTGCAAAAGCTGCTATCCATGCGTCCACACAGCTCTCCCGGGGCCGATAACATTCACCCGAAAACATTACAAGTAGCTGCCATCCACTTGGCCGAACCACTAGCTGCATTTTTGCAGCGCTGTTTCGATGAGAACTTCGTACCTTCGAGGTGGAAACAAGGTGTAATAACGCCCATATACAAGGCAGGAAGTCGGTCGGATCCTGCCAATTACCGCTCCGTAACGCTTCTGCCTGTGATCGCCAAAGTCATGGAAGCGGTGATAGCAGATGCGTTAATGGGATACTTGGAAAACTACGGCATAATTGCGCCAGAACAGCATGGGTTGCGTCAACATCGTTCATGTACGACGAATCTGCTGATAGCTCGTGACAACTGGACCGAGACTGTCGATGAGGGAACAGGAGTCGATGTTGCATTCTTGGACTTTTCGAAAGCCTTCGATCGCCTGGATCATCGAATCCTGCTCATTAAACTCCAACAGTACGGCATCGGAGACCCGTTGTTAGGATGGATCGGTAACTTTCTCTCTGAACGGCAGTTAGAAGTTAGAGTTCGATCATCCTTTTCCGATCCGATTCGAGTGGGGTGCGGCGTACCGCAGGGTTCGGTACTTGGGCCTCGTTTGTTCCTGCTTTTCATTAACGATCTCGTAAGAGTTGTTACGTCGAAATTCTTACTCTTCGCGGACGACCTCAAGGTTTGGCGGGCGATAAAACGATCGGACGACCATGAAGTCCTACAGCGTGACTTGAATGAGGCCTGGAATTGGTCGGTGAGAAACGCCCTGCCGTTTAATGTGAACAAATGTCGCGTTGTTCATATCCGCCATCGACAAGTCCACGTCTACAAGCTTGGGGCACACGATCTGAACACCACCACTCAGGAACGCGACTTGGGTGTGCTGGTACAGGAAGACCTCGGGTGTTCCAAACAGTCAGATTCCGCTTCTAAAAGAGGCAACCAGCACGTTGGACTCCTACGAAGAGCATTCGGAATTTTGGATCCATCCATCTTCTCCTTGATGCTGAATGCCTACGTGCGTCCTCACGTCGAATATGCAATCCAGGCCTGGCAACCCTGGCTAAAACGTGACCTTGCAGCGCTTGAGACCCCACAGCGTCGAGCAACGAAAATCGTCAAGGGCTTGCGCCACACTCCTTACCAGGAACGACTGGAGATACTCGGAGTGTTCAGCGGATGGTACCGGCGACTTCGTGGAGACCTCATACTAGTGTACCAGATATTGAGCGATCCCAGTCACGTATGCCGCCACTTCTTGAAGCTCAGCCCGAACACTAACCTTCGCGGTAACAGTTTAAAACTGAGCCAACAGTACAGTCGTCTAGACTGTCGGAGAACCTATTTCTCCCTCCGAGTCTGCGGGCCCTGGAACGCCCTTCCAAACTCACTTGTTTGTGCCCCCACATTAGATACGTTTAAAAAACAATTGGACGCCGCACTGAGCGCCCTGCGCTTTGTTTTATGAACGAAAACGCTTGTATATATTTAGGCTGACCAGCCTCTTTGGATTTATACCCCAAATTCATGGTCGTAAATCTGTGCGAACCGGTGAGTACTCCATTTTTATTTGCTACCATCACCAACGATAACAATTTCTTAGCCAGTTTTGCGTCGTACCACTTTATCCCCCTAAAACTGTTATACTTCTACCTTTTATCTCACTGACGCTCCTTACTTCAACCACTTATGTGGTTTGCCAATTTGTTAGTATTTCTATTGCCAACCTGCGGGACTCGTTAAGTGTATGCTTTTTTACCCGTCATATACCATTGTTCCATTGTTCCATTATGTATCTCGTAGCAGATTACCCAGTGTGACCGATGGAACATGCGGAAACAATGGCTCTGATTTGCTTAGCGCGTCGGGCACACCTTGTGAAACATACGAATGACGTACTCAACACTTTTCGATTCCATATGAACGCTGATATATGCGGACAGGCAGTTGCGCATCTTTTTCTGTTATTTCGGTAGTGATGATGTTCGTGGACAAGCTGGCATGTTTATTTGTATCGACACGAGTCCTGTAGTTTATATTTCTTCACAACTCCAGGAGTGTCGTCCATCTCTACTCCATATATTTTGGAAGTAATGTTGTCCCCGCATTGCACAGTACACCATGTGTCTATATATCGATAGAAGTAGTGCGTCTTAAATTTAAAGAAAATTCACTCAAAATGCATACCATTAGATTTGTCATATTCGGTGGATAGTACAAACCGGCAGTTGACACGCAGGTTATTCCGGAGATAGCTCCAGTTCCACGTATAATTATGAGGATACTCAAGTACAGCAAATCTGTCACGTTGCCAGCGTTACCCGCTCAGCAATACCGTAATGTTGTCTTTCTGTGAAAGGACAATGAGGTAGAAATCTAGAAGGTTTGACGGAGCGTAAATTGTGCCTTGCAATGTGAAATTCCAGTGTCGTGCAGTTCAAGAGCATTGATTTCCATCACACCAGTTTTCCACTTAACACCATTCTGTTTTACTCCGATGGGGGTTGAGCAAATGAGGAATAAAATGCCTAAACGGTGGTACAGTAATACGTAGTTTGACATGTATAGCTGCTAGCAACTCGTCTCATGAGAGCAGTTCGAGAGAGTGAGAGCAGATAGAGAGAGCGAAGAATCCTTGAGGCATGGATCTATAGGTTGTGTGGGCATAGAGTCTCCCGGTTGCCCAGGCCAAGGAAGAGGGTTGTCTTAGAAGATCGCACCCAGAGCCTTGGGTAAGAAAGACCTAACGGGCAAGGCGGCGGGGCGAATGACTTATACCGCGACCATCGGGAGCCGGCTATCTGGGTGAAGGGCTTTCGAGTACAGGCAAACTACTCAGGGCACTCAAAGAGCCCCAGCGAAGCAACAAGTAGGCCAGGATTCTCTGGACTACCGAACTGGCCGCGGAGCACGAAAACCTTTGACAGCTGGGTGGTTCATACTCCTTCACAGAAACCGGTGGTCATCGAGGTTGTTCTTCTGTCCTCCGTTAAGTACTCCCTTCTGTGACCAGAAATGAGTAGTCAGTGACCCTATAACCGGTCACATTGGCTTTGACACAGCGTCTTGCGTGATCTTGTGGTATTTAATGCGCAACAAGATGACTAGCTCAGAACCCGCACTCTGTAGGACGCTGCCTCTGACTATCCGCGACTGCTTCCTCTTCTTCTCGCCCGCGAACAGCCGAGACTTATACACAGGTACCTTAACAAGGAAGGCGTTCCACGATCCGCAATCTGGCGACGCGCCTGCGACGTAAACCACCGCCGAACCAAGCAGTAGGCAGTTCACTTCCCTGATACAAGTTGTTAGCCACTTCTCGATTCGGCCAATATAAGTGATAACGCAAGCATTTGGAAATTAGTAAACAAATGAAGCATTAGCCAGAGAGTGGGGCCTATCCAAGTTGGATTCATGGAGCAACTTATTGGTCCGATGTGCCAGCACCATCTCAGTTGTCCAGTAGCACTTATTTATGGCTTGGCTTAATCGGTAGCGAAATCTTTCGTCATTCAGTCCTCCTTATTATAGTAACGTAATGTAGACCTTCTCCTGGGGACATCAACTCCTTTTTCATTCCTGGCATGCTCTTTCTATTTAGGGCGATAATTTGGTCGGGATAACCGCGCTCCAGTTCAAAGCGACAAGCGAAACTGTCCTCCGAATTAAAGGACCACCGCAACAGGCAAACGAATTGGAGATCCAATCAGACAACTATACAGGACGCAGCTCTAAATTAATTACAGCACTTCCCATGCATGACCTTTAGCGAACCTGCGTGCTAATCGCTCAATTGTGCACTCGTGGTTTTTCACTGTGACTCAGCCGTTCTTTTCGTACCCCGTTGGATCTATACTTATTCCTCTTGGTTTTAAAATCTCCATTTGTGATACCATTTTATAGAGTACACTCTAGTGCATCCTACATTTACCCTGAATTATAAATTCCAGGCAGTGTTTCGCCGATATTCAAGCGTCAATGGTTGCGTAACTCCAATCATCGGAGACATCGTTTGGTCTCAGTTGATAGAACATTTCAACGGCTTTCGAACGAACTCTAACTTGTTCTAATTTAACATTGCTTGAAACAGCTACAGGTCTCAAGGCAAATTCACCTGGCGCGATCCGTTGGGCTAACCACGAAAATTCTCAATCACACCCTCGGGTAATCTGCCCTACGTTCACGTTGGCACATTCGACTGGCACGCCAGATGTGACAGTCTGCAAGCACACAACTACAACGTGAACACTGTGGGCTTGACGTCGAAGTCAATAACAGAACAACTTTTCACCACAGAGAGTGCTGCATTTAAGTGGTTCGTAAAAGTTGCACAAAAAGCGCGATGCTCAGTATGCCACAGGCTAAAGACCCATGTGGATAAGATTCAAAACTCGTTAAGGGGGCATTCTGTGACGTAACTGTTGTGAGATGTCTTCGAATTAAATCTAGTTCGACCACGTTATTAAACAAACCAGATTCCCTATTGTTCTGTGTGCAATGCACAGCAATCCCACTGATAAAATGCGTGCTCTTATTATCTCAGAAGTACCAACAGCTACTAGTAAAATTTGAGGAAATGGTGACCACAAATATCACCACGGTTGAAGTAAGCATAACAGACTGTGCAGCCCAATCCTCCCCAGGAAGTTCTGCTCCCATCCAGCGAAGAAATGCTACTAACACCGTAAGCACTACGACACCTAGAGTTCAGAACATCAACTGCTGTTTCAATACCACACGTGGCTCGCACTTGACTGATGCGATTCCTAGTTTGATCGGAGTAATTAGACGTCAAGCTACTTCCAAACTCCCGGCGGTTTGCGTAGATAAAGATCAAGCCGGTACTAGCGAAAGTTGGGTTACGGTTGCTTCCAAGATGAGCCGTCAGTCAAAATTAACATCATCCCCGGTTGGATGGGATACTGAGGAGCGTAGCGGAGTTTTCCTAGTGCAAGCACCACCGGTTTCCTACGGTACATCTCCGAGTACCGCAATCACTAACCGCGATGTGTCGTAAGGTGTAAAGAAACAACAATCTGTAATGTGCGTACTGTGTTCCAATATCTCAGGATCAAAGTCGACGTCAATAAGAGGCAGGAAGTTGGGTGAACCCAACCAGTAGGATATTTTTAGTAACCTAATCGGAGTTTCATAAAACGTGTACACGTATCGCTATTTTTAGTAACCTAATGGGAGTTGTACTAAAATCTGTACAAGTAGTGCGCATTAAGCGACACTCCAAATCTAAGCGTTTCAGAGAGCCAAGACTTCTGTACGTTGTGCTGAACTCCGTCACTGAAGTAGTATCAGTTCTGCTGTCGAAAGGTAGTCATAGAAATGAACCTTGCTCCGTATCTTCCCCCATATCCCATGGAGCGAAGGTTATCCTGTTAACCGCATATTAGTGGATTACAGGAATAAAACTACAACCAGAACCATTCTGCTACACTGGGTTCCTGAAAATGATGCATGTGATGAGTATGAAATAATAACCAAAGATAAAGAACAGTGGTGTTATATTCGTGAAACACTCTGTTTGGATGAAGTGTTAATGAACTCCGTGTCACAGCTGCGTACCACACCGAACTACAAAGGAAGTGACCCGAGAGTGTTGAAGGTGGTCCTTCAATGAAAACATATGTTATCACGGCTGCTAAAATGCTGGTAAATGTTCTGCTGCAGGCTACCATTTGATCTTCGGCTGAAGACAGTCAGCGGTATGCCTCCTAGAGATGATATGTCACGCAAAGAACAAAACGCGTTGGGGTCTGTAAGAGTACAATGCACCAGTAGTGTGTCTAATGAGCCCATACTCCCAGTAAAATATGATACTGATCAGACACCTTACTCCGAACGTAGAAGATTAGACACGAGACTAACCAGGCAGACGATGAATACGATATTGAACCCTTCTCCAAGTACATGTTGAAAGAACAATTATTCTCCGAATCATCACTGGTCAGCGAACCTTCACGTATGAGTTGCACAACCTCCGAGACATTGCTTACATCTGAGAAACTTTCATGTATGTTCACTAACCCCAATGGCTCCTCAGCAAACTTACCGAACTTCCGCTACGTCAGATTGTGAATGCTTGGGACCTAATTGCTATTACTGAAAATTCATTGCACCAAGAGGTGATTGATGCTGAGGTTGAGATAGCCGGAATGTCACTGATCCAGAACGACCATCCCAGCAGAGGAGGTCGGGTCCTACTACTTCACAGTGACTTGCAATGTGTAATAGTTAATGATCTGGAAACTAACGTTGCCGACACACTCTGGTGTCCTGTTCGACTGCAACACAATGACGCATAACTCGGAACTGTCGTTTATCTCCCCCAAAGTACACTCCGGAAATGGTTTCCTGCTTGATATCTAGCCTGAACAGAGTAACACACACTACCTAAGGCCACATTCTCATCTCCGGGGACTTCAATCTACATGATCTTGGGTTATCAGCGTCATCCAGCGAACAGTTCAAAGCATCGTACTTCACAGGCCACAGAGCTTTGGAATAGGAGATCCCGTTCTTGGTTGGATTGACAACTTTTCTCTCCAACGGAAGCTTTAATTTCGTGTTAGGGAATCAGTCTTTAACTAATTGAGGTGGAATTTGGTGTCTCACAGGGCTGAGACCGCGCTTATTCCTGGTGTTTATCAACCACCTGGCAAGAGTTCTCTCCTCAAGTTTCCTGCTTTTTGCCGATGATATCAAGATATGGCAGGCAATTATTAACGATGAAGATCATGATCTACTCCAACATGACAGAGATTGCATTTATGAATGTGAATGAGGAATCTGCTTCTGTTTAGCTTAGCTACGCGCAGGGTGATTCATCTGTGTCACCAGCCGGCGAGTGTTTACAACATTGGAGATCACGCATTGCAGAAGGCCTCTCAGGAGCGTGACCTGGGTGTACTGGTACAGGAAGAATTTGGATACCTAAAACAAGCAGAGAAGTCTTTGGGCACCATGCATTCAACACTTCGGCTTGCTTCGCACAGCGTTCGATCGGTTTGAACTCACAATCTCCCCCCAACTGCTTAACACATATGTGCGACCACACGTGGAATGTGCTATTCAGGCGTGGCAGTCGTGGCAGCAACAGATGTCACCGTTTTCGAGACTCCTCAACGAAGGACAACCAAGAAGGCCATAGGCCTCTTTCATATGACCTAGCACTCTAGACTGGAATGTCTAAGAATACACAGCAGTCGATATCGGCGTTTGCAGGGGCATCGCGTAATGGTTTACCAGATTCTGAAGGACCCATACCACATTGGCCTGCCGCTGCTGAAATTGAACCACAACACTGACGTAATAGTTCATCCTCTGAATCTGATAATGCAGTATAGCCGACTTTAATGCTGTGAAAATTTATTTTTCCTCCGCGTGTATCAGCCTTGGAACGTCCTCCATTATTATGTCGTCTCTGCTCCCGATCTGGCGATATTCAATAAACGAATTGACAGTGCGTTATCTCATTTACATTTCATTTTGTAACTTGTTAGCCAGGGCCTACAAAATGCAATCAAACAGCGTTTTAATACGCGGACATCTCCGCTATTCTATAAAAAGTCTATGGTGAGTACCCCAAAACCATTTTTTTCTTTATCATGCAATTTATTTTGCAAGTAGTTCCATCCCACGGGACTTATTATGCAATGCCTTTTTGCCCACAATACACCATTATTCCATCGCTCCGTTCAGCAACGTATCAACCACTCCCCATGCACTGTGTAAATTAGTTGCCAGATGGGCTAAGCACGGTGCACTTGAAGCCCAATCCAATCGACTAGCCGATAATACCGCTAAAACGGCTAGCGACCGAATAAACAAAAGTCGGCACAACCTCTCATTCCGGCGCTTCCAGTAAACAATGTATGAGTGATATGTTCAGTATATGATCTTCTTCGTGCTGGTATCCGCCGTTTCTTCATCGTTCATGATTAGCCTGAGATAATGTAGATAGGGTTTATTTGGTCGGAAATCTAGGATGTTTGGAAAGTGTAATGGAGGACCAAGTGTGTTTGCCGGGTGGAGTAACCATCAGATATATCACAGTATGGGATATCAGCATAGTTGGTTGGATAGTAGGGAATGGGAAATTCCTGAGCACGTCATGTCAGCTTTTTCCAAGTGTAAGATGAACGGATAGATATGCAGATGCGAGTTCGCAAACGCGTCGATTGCTAAACAAGATATGGTTATTGAAGCTGACCGAATGAATCGCGTGTCTAATCAAACCCACCACTGTGCGATGTATGTCCGCTGTTTAAGTGTGTACTGGCTTGTTACTTCGTTAACCGATTAGATGTTGGCCTGTCAAATTCAGAACTCACATCAACCGGTTCGGGAGCAGTACTTCGGTTTTAAGTCAGCGTTTTCTATTGCAAACTCAACTTGCTTTACATTATCAAAATGGCCGGAATGCTGTCCAACACAACTTGTATACACTTTTGATTGTTTGGATGATCCATCGTTTGACCTAATTACCTGCGTAAACAAATGAGGTGTAGTTGGCGCGGATATATGGATGTTAGCACGTCTGACATAGAGGGCTGTGTCCGCCCTTCTGTTCTGATAGAAAGTAACTCATCAGCCGGAGTGGTCTACATGACTAAGTGTTACACTGAGTCAATACCGTGGACGAGATGATCCGGTGTCATGATAATTGTGCAGCGCTTGAATCCTCATGCGATTTGTGACAAATGACATCATCGCCTGTCGTACAACAAGTGCGAATTAACGTCAGGCAGCCAGAAAATGTAAGGCACATATATCTCAAAACAGGATTGGGGTGTGTAATATTCCGTTAACTTTAACGGCGCCTGTCGAAGTGATTCTACCTTGTTGAACGTGGTAATGACAGAACATTTGATTTAGACAAGTGAACTTTTAAAGTACTTACTATCATCCATTTGTAGTCAAGAAATGTATCTTGCGAACGCGCAGTCAGCACAAATGGGGTTTTCAAACTACGGCAGTGAATGTCGAAACGCCATACACTACCCACTCAGAAGAGATGTTCGACGCACATGGATACGTAAATAATAATACTGCCGTCCACATTCACCGTGGGGTCTATTCCCTAGCTCGCACCTTCGATCCCTGGATTGACTGTGACCCGGTTGTTCCATTTACACATGCGCCGACAATTGTCCAAACTGCACAAGGAACTCAACCTCTCCATCAGTGAATTGTTAGGTTGTTTCTTTATTCCAGTGCTGACTAACGTTTGCAACATTTGACCACAGCGTAACCCGGCCAGCCGCATCGCTCACATGCCGCTTGACGTCCGGACATTAAGGCTTGTAATATGTGGCACATTCTTCTGTGTACGACACCCGTGTGGGCCCCTCCAGCCCGTTCGTTGACAAGTACAGTAGCGCGAAACGCGATGACCAAGGCTGGTTTGACAGATTTTCAAGGCAACTGTTAGATTTGGTAAATGAAGCCGGGTTGAAAAACGAAACACATTGGGGTCCGACGCGAAGTAGAGTGAACGACGTTCATCGAAGTAAAGTTTCAGTTTCGAGAGTTTGGAAAAGACATTGATCCACAAAGTTTTAAGTCCATTTTACCTTTCGATCCATCGAGATATATAACTAAGCTCACATCCGTACAATTAACTCAGCTGTAACTTGATGCAATGACCCGTGATCAAAAACTTTGTGTTCCGCCGCAGAGCATTAACAAGATAGAAACCCAAGCGCATCTTGTGGTACTCTATAGACGAATTAATGGACTGACACCAACCTCCAGGGATAAGGAGCAGTGATTGAATGCAAAACTCGTTGATTTAGAACAGTAATATCGAATTACGACCTCCAGACAAAATCCCCCTGGAGTTCAGACATTTAGGTACCTTAAACCAGCACAGATCCGAAAGAAAAGTAGTTGTCCTACACCCCGACAAGGGATCGGAAGCTGTGATGTTATAAAAATCCGCGTATGTGGAGGATGACAATACTTAATGATCACACAAACTTCGAACCGGACGAAAGCACTAACAACGTGGCTGAACTAGAGAGAAGGGCAAACACGGAATTGCGCACCTTGTTAGAAGGAAACTTCATTACCACTATAACTGCAAATGCCTTAAAACCCGGAGGCACACAGACACCTCAGGTTTATGGGCTGCCAAATTTCACAAGGTGGATGTCCCCGTAAGGCCAACCTTATCCAGGAGCAACCAGCCACAACACAAGCTGGTCAAACGGCTAGTGACGGCACGGGAGGCACTTATGAAGTCAATGGTTAAGCACAGCTTAAAGGACCCCTTCGAACTAGTGGAATTGTTGGATGGTGTCCAGTTAAGTGGAAAGTCTATGGCTAGCATCGATATTGTCTCACTATTCACCAACGTACCACTGAAAGTGCCTATCCAGATCATATGCAACCATGTAACTGAAAGCCAATTAGAACTGGATATTCCAGTGTCCGAAGTAGAGCGGCTCTTGCTGCCAAGTACATTGAATGTGAAGTACTATATTCAAATGTAAGGGCGTGCTATTTCGCCGATACATGGACGATATATTGATCAGCTGTGATCAAGAGAAACTACTAACACTAATTGAACACCAAATTAAACGATCTGCACCAAAACCTCAGGATGACGATGAGGTGAGAGCAGAATGATAGCATGCCCGTTTCTTGACATACCGAAACGAACCAGAACTGATGGATCGGTACGTACATCGGTCTACCGTAAACCGATGTGGAAGGGCCAATATCTGAACTTCCATAGTTTTGTACCCAAATGTTACAAACAGGGATTGGTGCAACCTGTTTGACAGAGCAAGACAAATCTGCAAGCCAGGCACGCTAGATGAAGAGATGCGATTCCTCACTAACACCCTAGAAAAACACGGGTATCCAAGTTCCCTCATCGCACACTTCAGTAAGAAGGGGGATAAAGAGCAGGTGCGCACCGTGCCAGAGGTTAAAGTTCCATTGAAGATACCGTTTAAAGATGATGTAGGCCAAATATTTCGACGGCGTTTTAAATCCACGGTTGCACGATTGTATCGCACGGCGGAACTCGTACTGGTATACGCAATGACGCGCATCCCCACACCTTCGGTTAAACCGCAGCTACATCTGTCCAGCCATTCACACATCATTCACAAATTCACATGTACTTGCAAGGCCAATTATATAGGTATGATAAAGTGCCAGTTGCAGGTGAGAATCGGGAAGCATATCGCAGCGTGGGTCAGGATTCACATTTCGAACCTAGCCACGTCCACCACCCAATATACGCAGGAAGGCACGCAAGTGGTCAAACTTTTAAGACGCCTGCGTCATCCATCGCCCGCCATCTACTGACCGACGAACACTGTGTTGACCCCACGCGTATGTTCAGTGTGATCTACGCATCAAACAACACTCATGTGCTGCGATACGCTGAGGTGGTCGCAATCAAACAGCTTGACCCTAGTAGTCTGTGTGTGCAGAAGGACGAGTTTGTCACACGGACTCTACCGTGGTAGTAAGCCAATAGACAGCTTTTGAATCGATAAAGACGTGTGCACGCGTGTATGTGGGTTTACGTATGTACCTACCTAAGTTTCCCTAGCTATTCTTGATGCTATTAATTTTCACTTGTTCTGTAGCACGCACTTCAGAATATGCAGAGATATTTGTCCGGAATTAACTCCTATGGTGTTTTGGTGTTAACGTATTTACTGAAAATTTCATCGGGAAAAATGTTGCTTTAAAAGCGCAATTTCCTAGAATATCTCAAACAATGGAGTGCCATCTGCGATGCCATTGGTATTCGGTTTGAGCCTACTACGCTCAGCGCATAACGCATCACCCGACCTCAGTGTACCTCGAATACTTCGAGTAACGCTGGACACAGCAGATAAGACAGAGGCTGTCCTGCTCGCAGCAGTTCAACTTCACAACTCACCGAGAAAGTTACCCGAATTTTCTTGGTGAGATCGTCCAAAAGAAGAAGGCGACCAATGCGGCATTCCTAACAGCAACAGAATGTATATCATATTTATCTATGTTGCTTCCGAGCTTCTGGATTTTTCTGGTCATTAAGTACAAACACATGACCGAGAGCAGTAATGCTACATCGGCAAAACATTCTCTCTGGACAATGCTGTTGCCAAATCGTTGCTAAGAATTGCGTCATCATCTAACTAAAAGGGTTGCGGTCCAAGCTTAATGAAACTTGTATTACAACAGAAGAGACAACTGATCAAAGTTTCCAGCCAGGTTGCCAACCGAGATCCGGCTAAATACAGCATGGGCCAGGAGTGGTAAGCAATTCGATGAAACTTGCAACTGCCGTAGATTCTTTGCT
>CALYDF020000496.1:0-46222 GCA_944474145.2 Dicrocoelium dendriticum | reverse complement strand
TTTTTTCATTGGGAAAATCACACAACTAACGACAGAAATGGATTTGCACACCTGGCAGAACCAAAATGCTTCGATTTTGTTGCTGTATTGTTGTTACGTGTTCAACCAATGATCGCTCACTATGACCGTGGACCTGATTAGCCCTACACACACACGTAGATAAGCACGCACACACGCACTCAAAGACACACCCTTACTTTCCGTGTTCACATGTAAACCGTTAAGTGTTCAGGATACTGTGTGCCAGACTGACGCGTCTTCTTGCTTATTCGCTGTGAGTTGAAATACGTACTTGCAGTTAGAGTCCAGTTGTGATATCTGGCGACGGAGGTCAACATGTCCGTGACAAATACTCCACCGGTCTTCTGGTCGTGCTCTACCGACAAACCTTCCCTGGACTCGTGGCATAGATGGCGGAAAACCTTTACGGATTACTTGGAATTGCTTCCACTCTTGAATCCAGCAGTATCTCTTACTGGGAAAACCAATGTGAAGCTCTTGAGATAGTGTCTTGGAGATGAGGGTCAAAGGTATTTTGATGCACTTCGCATTGATCAAATCTCTTCTACGATAACCGGCGCTTTGGAGACCTTCAGTGATCTTTGGGGTGCTCGCCAGAATGTTTTTACGGCTAGATACTACTTCTCGAAACTCTGCCAGAAACCAGATGAGAGTGTGAACGAGTTCATCGCTCGTGTACTACAAGCAGCACCTGATTGTAAATACAATGAAGTCGATCCAACGAGATTTGAAGAGACCATGTTACTCCACTGTTTGATAGCCGGAATCTCAGACCAGAGCACGCGGGAGAAGCTCCTTTCACAAGATGATTGTTCACTGACCTGGGAGACGGCCTGCTCGATTGCCCGGCAGAGGAAACACCTTACACAACAACTCGCAACATTTACGCTGAAGGACTCGTCAGATGAGCTGCGATTGATTAACACTACACCAAAACCAAAGCCACCCACTGGCATCAATTTGTTTGTGTGCTATCGCTGTGGTGAGCAGCACAGTTGTCCACCCGACTGCCGGCATCAGAAGACAGTATGTCGAAGCTGCGGGAAGGTGGGCCACCTGGCGCGAGTGTGTAGATCGGTCAAGCGACGTTCAAGTGGGGCTTATCGAGGAGCAAACCCCATCAAAACTGTGGACGAATCTGATGGTAGCGACCCTGAATTACATTCCATTTGGCTTAATTCCGTTTCTAGCATGCAGCCGGCGCCATACACTCTAGAGCTTTACATTGAAGGACAAAAGGTACAGAGGGAAATCGATACAGGAGCATCCGTGACGATAATCCGGGAAAACGCTATAAAAACGCTCCCGAACTTATCCGCTTGCAATTCTGTTCTTCGTACATACACCGGTGAACCTATACGTGTCCTTGGTAAATGCTTCGTGAAGGCACAGTATGGTGACAGAATACGCACACTTCCTGTATATGTGATCCCGGGGATCGTCCAAATCTGCTTGCAAGAGACTGGATACGTGCTTTCCCGGATACAATGAATGTGGTAAAATTAGTCACCGAGATCTCCGGACTTGAAACATTACTTAAACAACATTCAGCTGTTTTTTCCGAGGAGCTTGGGAAGTTGAAAGAATTTCAGGCTGCGATAAAACTAAATGAAGACGCTCGACAAAAATTCATTAAGGCGCGCACACTACCATACGCTATGAGGCCTAAAGTTGAAGAGGAACTAAACCGCCTACAGACTCAAGGTATTATTGCTCATGTACACTTTTCTGACTGGGGAACTCCAATTGTGCCAGTAACCAAACCGGACGGCTCCGTACGGATTTGTGGTGACTACAAGATAACCATAAATCAAGCATCCACGCTGGTCAGGTACCCCTTGCCCCGTATTGATGACTTGTATGCAACACTAGCTGGTGGTGAAAAGTTTACCAAACTCGATCTGAGTCATGCATACTCGCAGATAGAGCTCGATGAACCTTCGAGGAAACTTACTACCATCACCACGCACATGGGACTATTTCAATATACTCGTTTACCTTTTGGCATTAATTCCGCCCCCGAAATATTTCAGAGAATTATTGACGACCTAGTGAAGGACATTCCTTTTGCGTGTGCTTATCTGGATGATATTCTTATCTCTGGACGCTCGGATATAGAGCATCTTCGAACACTCGCGGTCGTACTCGAACGTTTGGAGCGAAGTGGATTCAAATTGAAATGGTCTAAATGTGAGTTCCTTTCACCTTCCGTTTGTTACCTTGGATACCGGCTTGATAAACATGGTTTACATGTTTTAAATGACAAGGTTAAACCTATTTTAGATAGCCCACAGCCAAAGAGTTGTGATGAACTCCGTTCGTTCTTAGGAATGCTATTTCACTATCGCCGTTTCCTGCCTAATACATCGACGGTTCTATCGCCATTAAATGAGCTGTTACACAAAAATGCATCGTGGTGTTGAGGTTCCCGTCAAAAAAATGCCTTCAATAAAGCAAAACAAGCTCTGGCTTCGCCACCAACGTTAGTTCATTATGACTCTAACAAGCCACTCATACTTCAGTGCGACGCGTCCCCTTGAGGGGTCGGGGCTGTCCTGTGCCACCGCATGGACGATGGTTCTTTACGTCCCATAGCATATGCATCGCGCACCTTACAGACGGCGGAGAAGAACTACTCACAACTGGACAGGGAAGCGCTAGCCGTTATCTTCGGAGTTAAGAGGTTTCACCAGTATTTATGGGGAAACGTTTTCGAGCTTCATACAGACCACAAACCATTGATATCCTTGATTGGGGAAAACAGAGGTATACAACAAATGGCATCACCGAGGATGCAGAGATGAGCTATAACCTTAAGTGCTTACAGTTACAAGATTGTTTATATTACCGGCGTCAGCAAGTGCACAGCTGATGCACTCAGCCGTCTGCCGATCACGGAAACTGCACATAAACACTACCCTTCGTTTGAACTGGTTAATCTAATGCAACATTTAGACACAACACCGATACGGAGTTCAACAATCCGTCAATGGACGAATCGAGACCCCGTGCTATCAATGGTGAAACGCTTTTTGAACATGGGTTGGCCTCCTGAAGGGACAGTTGAATTACAACCGTTTATGATTCGGAAAAACGAACTGATCTATTCGACGACTGTGTTTTTTGGGGCTCTCGTCTAGTCCCTCCCACCAAGGCGCGTTTACAGATACTTAAAGAGCTCCATGATGCTCATTCAGGTTTGGCGAGAATGAAGGCACTAGCGAGAGGGTACTACTGGTGGCCCAACATCGACTCAGATATAGAGAACTTACTGAAGAATTGCGATATTTGTCAGGCGTATCAGCGGAGCAAGGCGCCAGGTCCAATACACCCTTGGCGTTGGCCCGACAAGCCCTGGCCAGCGTATCCATGCCGACTACTTCGGACCGATCGACGGGACCATGTTTCTTCTACTTATTGATGCACATTCTAAGTGGATTGACGTACATCCAGTTACTCAGGCGACAGCCGAATCCACCATCACTAAAATGCGCTCGTTCTTCGCTACGTTTGGCATTCCGGAAACCATTTGTACAGACAATGGTTCGCCTTTTACCAGTGCCGAATTTGGTAAATTTGTCGCCAACAACGGAATCCAACATGTTAAATCAGCCCCGTATCACCCAGCATCAAACGGATTAGCGGAGCGTGCAGTACAAACTGTGAAACAAGGCTTACTAAAGCAGCGAACGGGAACATTGCGAACAAAACTGGATCGGTTCCTATTCTCCTACCGTTCTACACCCACTGAGGCTACCGGGAAATCCCCGGCGGAATTGATGTTCGGCAGAAATCTGAGAACTAGGCTTCATTTGTTGTTCCCGAACCCGCGTGTTGAAGTACAGGGGCGTCAGAAAAAGCTTGTGTCTTCAGAGGAATCAAAGCCGGAAGTTACATTTCAGGACCATCAACCTGTTAACACCAGGTTACCGCATGAACAATGTTGGCAGCCGGCGACTGTGCTCGATTCTTCAGGAAGTCAAAACGATTTGCAGCTTCCGGACGTCCAAGTTGTTCGCCGGCACTCAGATCATGATAATTGATAAATGATAAATGTTATATTCCTCGGTGTTTCGAGGTGCAGTCCAACTATGTGGTCTGATCAATGTGTACAACAAGATCGCAAAAATATAATCAATTTGTTCACGCTTTTTACAATGGATCCAAAAACAGGTACTAAACTAATTGGCAGGATTAAGGCATTAAAGAAATTAAAAAGCAGGAACAATAACGTAAGCAAATCTAAACAGATGTCCTGTTAAAGTAATACGGCCACTCGTGGAACCATCCCCAGGGGACCTGCTTCCATGCAAGGTATTCCCTCGAAAGGTTTCGCTCGCACTTCCATGCAATAACTGGCCGTGTGCCGGTGTGGCATAGTAGCATATGAGCCATCACCTGTATATCATATGTTTTGTTCATTTTAGAGCTGTTTTTGAACATGTAATATGGGCCATGAAGGCTCAGCCCAGTCCGTCATGCGGATCATTCTATTATGGCACTTTTTTATACGCCAGACAGTTGGTGGCAATTTGCCTTGCATAGGTAACGTCTTTTATAATCTGGAAGCTGTAATCCGTCACCACAGGAGATCAGCCCAGTCGTGGCCAACTATGAAATAAGGAAGAATATAGAAAAGAAGAATTATGTGAAAGAGGTACCATATCGTTAATGTAAGAAATAGGCAGGTATGTTTTGTACATCGGCGTAGAAATCGATCGAGCCGATCATACGATAAATTGTGTAGCGTGACACCCGGAGACAGATGACTGTACAAGTTGTCCATAGGCAAAAGTCGCGTAGGGAATCAGTTATTGCCATCCTTGAATTCAAGTATATGTTTCTGGACTGTTAGTTTCAGAAAAGAGGGGGAAATGATTAGCACTGGAGAACAAATGTAGCGAAAGGGATCGCAGAACAATATTACGAATTAATCAATTTGTGGGGAAATTACGAAAATAGCTCCTGACGTCACACCAGTAAATAATTTTGCTCTCGGTTTTTTAAACAGAAGACAGCTGAAATGAATTAAGTTTAAATGGAGTAAAACCGCATGGAATGTAGCGTTAAGGAATAGCATAAGAAGCGGTTTGTATCAGCTCATCCTAGCTGATCAAGTTTTCTCTGGTGCAGTAGAGTTGATGTTCTCCGGTATCATACATGATCCGGCCCTTCTTCATACAGTTTTTCGTCATCAAATTGAATGTTTAAGATCCATTTCCCTCTGTCCGTTGACAGATAAGCCTTTATCATTTTCTTGAACATGCAGAAATGTTCAATACATCTAATCTCTTTTGCACCTTATTCCAAATGGAGCCATACCTAAGAAGATAGAAATTTCTCCTTAGACTGCTCTTGAATTTAGGTAAATAGAATATGCATTCTTTATCTCGCAATTCATAAGTGGTGTTTTCCCGAAAGTGCAATTGATAGGTTCCAATATATGCTTTCCGCCACGCGAGTTTGTGGAGCAGCACAGATTTAGTTGCATTCTTCGTAACCACAGAGGTTCAAGATTCAACTGCTTGCACCTATCTCGGTATGAAAGAGCGGTTGAACAGCCAAATATGCGCTTCGTAAAGGCGCGTTGGACGTTTTCAATGGCTCTCAAGTCAGCCTTTCGCAAGTTACTGAACAACAGCACAACAATATTCAAGCAAAGGCCAGATACTGATTTGAAGAGCAATTACTATGGTTTCTTTCAACGTTAGCAGGTGGCATATGAGGCCGACCGGCTGTTTAGCCTTTTTCACCATATGATTTGTATGTTCGCTAAAGTTTAACGAACTAGAATATCTTAAACCTAAGTCACGAACAGACTGGCTGATGGGAATGACTTCATCATGAAGCCTGAACACTTCTGCTGCTATCTGACATCCATACGATAGAATACTACACTTCGATGTTGCAAATGTCATCTGCCACATATCAGCCCATCTCTCAATGGCTTCCAAGTCGCTTTGGATATTGTTAACTTCAGCGGTACGCTGAGAACCTGGGAACGTGTAGACCACCTTTAAATCATCAGCAAATAAATAAGGTTTCCCAAATTGTGTGACAGAAACTAGGTCATTTATATACAGTAGGAAGAGCAACGGACCTAAGACACTGCCCTGCACCACTCCACTGGTAACCGGACGAGGTGAAGAGATGTAACCATTGATATCCACAATTTGCGACCGTCCTACAAGGTAAGATTGGATCCAAGAGTAAAGCGGATTTGTAACACCGTATTTACTTAATTTACATAACAGCTTTTTGTGTGGGACTCTGTCAAAAGCCTTTTGCATGTCGAGGAAGATGACAATGCACTGAAGACCTGAGTCATTGCTTCAGTTAGATGGTTAAGGAAGTCAACTTGACAGGTAACACACGAGCGAGATTTCAGAAAGCCATGCTGTGAAGGTGAGAGAAGTTTGTGCGATATTAGGAACGAAACCAAATGTTCCTTAACAAATTCTCTCTATCATGCGTAAGAGAATGGCTGTGTGACTAATGGGGCGGTAGTTCCGGATGTCAGTTTTCGACCCGGACTTATGTCTCGGTATGACCGTAGCCGTTTTCCAACGTTCGGGGTATTGACCAGACTTGAGAGACAAAGAGAAGATATTTAATACTATAAGAGGGATATCATCTCCACCGTGTTTGATTAAAGCAGAAGAGATCCCATCGGGCCGAGGTCTGTAGGATGGTCGTAGACAAGTAAGCATACGTTTTATCGTAGTAACACTAAGCTCGATCGCTGGGACTTGTTCAGAGAAGTGAAATGAGGTTGACAAATCCAGGGTTTCTTTTTCAACATTAAAGGATCTAGCAAAGTATGAGTTAAAGGCTTCGTGTTAAAGGCTTCATGTACGCCCCAGGAGCACTGACACACCTGCCGTGAGTCATTCACACTCGGAGATCACAGAGCAAGCTGCAGAGCACGACGAACACAGAACAACTGGGGAAAACTCAATTACGCCGATCGACCCGGATTCGCAAACCGATCGAACGTTTTCAGCCATGACTGGTAACGTCAGCCAAAACAGGGAGGACTGTTTACGTGTTCACCCAATGATCGCTCACTATGACCGTGGACCTGATTGGCCCTACACACACACGTAGATAAGCACGCACACACACACTCAAGGACACACCCTGACTTTCCGTGTTCACATATAAACCGTTAAGTGTTCAGTATCCTGTGTGCCAGACTGACGCGTCTTCTTGCTTATTCGCTGTGAGTTGAAATACGTACTTGCGGTTAGAGTCCAGCCGTGATAATTGTCTAGTTTCGAGTGCACTCATCCCTAAACACTTCGAATGGTACGCTTTTTGACAGTTAAAGGATACTGGACCAGACTTAACGGTTTTTACACATAGGTCACAATTGATTTTCGAATGGGCCATGTCCACTTGAGGCGTGTACTTTGTTGACTTGCCCCAGTTCCAAAGGGATTAGATCTCTCACTTACCACTAGCTTAGAATGGAGTACTTCTACTCATATGTGTGGTCACGGTCAGTAAGGGGGCAGCGAACTGGGAATGACCGCAGATGGTGGTGATATGATGTAAAGATTCAACACTAACAAGATGGAATGGAGTAACTGGATGTGTACACTACAACAGGGGTAACACGAGGATAGCGATACTGACGCACCGTGTATGACTTCGCTTCAATTTTCGTTGCGTTGCGATCGGCGCTGGTTTGAGGTCAGGGGGATCAGACGTGTGGCGTCCAGATGAGTTCCACGTTACTTAGGATAGATAGGCGACGTACGTGCTATTGATCCAGCAGGTAAATGGATAGGTAGCGATGCAACGTAGGATTGAGGCAAGGCAGAACGACTTGGAAAATACTGTCTAGTGACGACATTGGCTGCACCATAGGGGGACCAAATTGACAATTATGGCTTTGTACAGCGACTACAATGAGTGGTATTAAGATGCTCGTGTGACTCTAAAAATTCTTTAATATAAGGCCACCAGAATTCTTGTGCGACGAGCGGAAAAATAGATTGTCCGATACTATTCAAGCACGATTGATTTCGAACTTGCAAAAGCGCAGTTTGCTGCTGATCCGGGATAACAGATCCAAAAAATGAACAGTGGTAGGAGGAGTTCGCGGAGCCCAATCTAATGATAGTACGTAGGTCGCTGTGAGAATAAATCCAAAGATTTCAGGGCGAATAAAGCAGGAGGACACCTTTTGCGACTGCTCGGTGCGGTGAAGTCTTCCATATATCAGATGAGAAAGGTTCAGTCGCAAAAAGTGCCACCCTGAGTGCACACCCTCTTTATGTGCGGAAGCTGCCGCGGAGTACTTTGGTCTCCCATTTGCGGTCGTTGTGTCCTACCTCAGTTAAGGCTCATTTGCATCACCAGAGATTCGATAGAGGACGCAAAAGCGCTTTTATCGTATTCAAGACCAAAAAGTCCACACGACAAGCACAAACTCCAATATGTTTGGTCGATGGCCATGTTGAGATAGCACTCTTATGGCGAAATGAGGGTATACGCTTGGAGACTGCGACTGCTGGAGCGGAGTGTGAGGAGTTGCGGTTTTGCATTGATGTTGGTGTTCGTGATAGTGCATGGAGTGAGATTGTATTGAATCGGTCCAGTGGACGCAGCGTCGACAGAACGTGCAGATATGCCGGTTGAGCTGTGTTTCGAGGAACGTGGTGCGCGAGTCCGTTCCATGCTCAACATCGACATTGGTGCGATTACCTGGTGGTGTTTGTTCGGATTTGGATGCGTGATCGGATGTGTCAGTGGTTGGTGTGCATGATTCTGCCCCTTTCTCAAACTACGTGAAATATGTGAGCAGCCAAACGGATGAGGAGCGCGTGTTGGATAGTAGTATTAGGTATAGGACGGTTATTGGTGTTGCAGCATGTGACTCGGTGTGGGGCTTGACAAGGCGGATGTGCGAGAACTGAAGTCCGCAATGTTGAAGGAGGCGGATGTGATATGTCGGTTGCAGGATGAATTGAGCACCCCATGATTGGAGCACTTTCACCTGAGAGAGGCGCGTGAATGGACACGTAACTCGGAGACTGAGTATGACTTGGTGGCTGGTTTGCGTTGCGCTGAGACGGATGAATCGGCAATTGCTATTGGGCTGAAGGCGTCTGCGTTGTGTTGTAGATGATACCAATGCTCGTGCTGGTTTCGCTGGGAATGTTTTGCATGAGGGAGAGGTGAGCGAGTCACACTTGATTGTGGACGACTTGGCTGCTGGAGACAGACTGTCGTCGTTGCCTTCGCCGATGGTGGGAACCAATGGGTAGGATTTGGAGGAGAAATGTGGATCTGCTATGCGGGTGATTTGTGGTCGTGCGACGATGTTGGGGAGACGGAGAACAGACCGGATGGTGTGTTCGCTGGTGGTCATGATGTAGGTGTGCAGAGTGTGGATTTTGATTGTTGGATTCCAGTGACGGTGTTGTCCGTTAAGGTTCAATGTGGTCGGCTACATCGTCCGGACCAACAGCGGTAAAAACGAGGAAGTTGTTGGGTGAGTTGGTGTGCCAGTTGGCTGAGGTTATTGCGAGTTATGTGGACGGGTTATCGGGGCGTGCATTGTTGGAGTTGAGGGATCAGTTGCAATGCTCGGAGTTGGCTCGTGTGGCTCTGAGTGTTCGAGTGGAGGATCAGCAGAGAGTATTGGTTGGTATGGCTGACGAGTTGCGTCATGTGTGTGATGTGTTGTACGGTGTTGGTGCTGAATTGCGGATCCTTGGTTTAGAGTGCAAGCGTTGGCAGTCATTCGGGGTGCTGGAGTTGGATAAATGTGAGTGTACTGTGAATTCCTTGGTGGATGCATCGCAGTTAGAGCGCATCTGGTATGGTTGAGATGGAGTCGTTGGTGTGTGGTTTCCAGAATGAGTTACATGTGGCTCACGCACCATTGTGTGCATCGGAAGGCCGTTAAGCGAAGAGTTGCGTGCGATTCGGTCGGAATAGACGCTAGTGTGTGAAGCCGTGGCGTCGAGTGAGGCGATGAATGTGGAGAAGTCGGGTGTGTTGACTGCGGCGACTGATCATGTGCGCGAATTGAGTGCCGAGCTGCGTATTGTTCAGCAGAGCGTATGCGAACTGAATTCGGAGAAGGAGGAATACGGAACGTTTTGAAGCCTTAGCTGCGTTTGCTGCGTTTTCTTCTCTTTTAGCAATGTTAATCCCTGTTTAGATTCTACTATTGTGGATTGCGGTTTTCTTTATGCTTCAGTCTGCAGTCTGTGCCCAAAAGCAGTATTGGTAGTTATGCCTATGGAGCAGGCAGACAACTGGAGATTATTCTACGCTGAATGGCAGCGTTTTTTGAACTGGTCAGTTCGAAATCGTATTGAGATAGCACTGCACTCTTTCTTGATCGGCTGGTCCTCTGCTCGCCCGCCATATCTTATTATCAACTGCGAAAAATAGAAAAGTGGAAGCAATTGTTCTCACTAGATGGTTTATGAAAACCGAGCACTGAACCTTGTGGTATACTGCACTCCACTTTACTTGCGTTGGATAGCGAATCTCGGACTCTCACCTCCAACCGATGGTCATTAATAGAACTGCCTATCCTACGCAGCATTTGGTCGCAGATGTCATAGTTCCAAAGCTTATGAAGGAGAATTCAAAGGTGCCGTTGAAGAAACGCTTTTGAGAAATAGATGGATCGACTCCTTTCCATTATCAACTTTTTCATTCCAGTCATTGCGTGCAATTAACAGGTTCATAATGCATGAGTGATTTTGTCGAAAGTCATGTTGTGCCGGGTCTGTTATGCGGTAGTTTTCCAGATACTACATCAGTGTACCTGCAATTATTGCTTCCATAACATTGGAAAGCACAGGAAGTAGCGGTAAATTTACGGTCGTCGCGACTACATTGAGAATAGGAGTGATTACCCCTCGCTTCCATTTGGTTTCTCTCTGGACTGCTCCTATAGAAAACGGCCAGTGGTTCTGCTGGAGCCCTGACCACTGTTTGCGCAGCTTTTGGACGAATCGCGCATAAGCATGGATAACAACTTCGTGAACCAATCTTTCGCAGTGAAGGTGCTGTGTAAACCTGGCTGTGGTACATTATTGGTGCGCTTCACCTTACGGTACGTACGGAACTAATGAAAAAAAGATTGCTGGCTCTCAATTCTGCTCGCGTGCAGTCGTCAGTCGTATTGCTGGAATTCCGCGCTGCGCCTTATTAAGGCGATGAGCATGCTGGCGTAACATTTTACTGTTCGTGCGGAGTTGATTAAGTAACTCATGCTGATGACTCACCTTGTCCTCGCGGAACAACTACACACATAAGTTATGCAGTGTCACGTACACAGTCAAAGTTTTGCATTCGGGCAGTTCTTGTGAGCTTTCCATGCTAAGTCCCTCAAGGACATGCATTTGTGTGTTCTGTTGCAGAGAAATGACTTCCTTTTCATTTGGCGCGTGCGCTACCAGTGTGCTTAACATCTTTGTGAACGTTTCCCATGCGACTTCTGGGGGTATTCAGGCAAGCGGATCAAGATGTATCCTTGAGAATCATGGATAACACATTGTAGTGCTTGACAGTAGATACTACGTCATGATGAATATATAACTAAACGGCTTATTTTTCCACGTTGTGAGGCACAATCCAACTGAGGGGTGTGATCCATCTCTACAACGAGATCGCATAAAACAGATTATTGTGAATACATTGTATAACGAATCCCAAATGGGTTTTGAAGTAATTGGTAGTCTGAAGGTATCAGAGTGATTAAGAAAATGGGAACAATAACAGCTGCGGATTTAGCCAAAAGTTCAATTAATGTAATACGGCCAAACATGGAACCGTCTCTAGGAGACCTGCTTCCATGTGGATTATTCCCTCGATGGGTTTCTCCCATACTTCCATGCTCCTCCTCTTCAGGAGATTTCGCACAGTATACATAGTCAAACAAGAGAGTAACATCATCACTGCGACCCACTGGTGTGCTCGTAACTATATCCTCCACCATGAGTTCCGTCAGTGAGGACAAGTTCAAGTATCGACCGCCTGTTAACAGCTCGATATCTGATGGGGAAAGTGACATGGTGCTACGGAGGTGAGCACGAATCTTCTCTTGTATACAGGATTTAAACGGCGCGGTATCGTTTGCTGGCATTTCCTTGTCTTGTACATTAAAATTTCCCAGGATGAGAATGTCGATGTATGACTTATACAGTGCAAGCTTCAAAACGTAATTCAGTTTATAGTCCTTTTCCGATGTAAAGTTTGGTGAGCGGTAAATTACGGCTACTAGAGATGTGTCCTTGTTCCGCAAACAAAGCGTGCATGAAAATGAGTCAGCAGTGCATTGATTTCTGGGTGACATATTACTCCATATCGCAGGTTAACAGTGTAACACCATCACCCTTTCCTGTCATATTGTTCCGGAGCAGGGACATACCGAGTAAACCAATCAAAATCAGTTATCTCACGATTTCATTAGGATCCCGTAATCATAATGAGGTCCCCTGGTTGTGAAACGTGGCGTTCTCTAAGTTCGACCAAGATATTAAGTAGATTTTGGTCATAAGTTTACAAAAAGGACAGTGTTTTGGATGTTAGGAGCGCCTTGTTGGATGTGAAATAGGTATTTGGTTTTAAGCCGAAACTTAGGTGGTCAACTACTTATCCTTTTTTTGGTTGCTCGTGAGTTCATGACTTAAAATGGGATGCATGAGGTCCCGGAGTATTCCAGATCAGGATGTTCACTCTCGCTTCGCTGTCTCCTTTCGTTTGCCGTGAGAGCTATTGTTTCGGTCAGTCTGTGCAACTGTGGTGTCAAAGTATTTACTGAGTCTGTAAGTTCCATCGAACGGCTGACTACTCGAGGCCGTTCGCTTGCTATTTTTAGCGAATTCTCGATTGGCAACATAGCGCGAATCTTCAACCAGTTATCCAAGGAAGACGTGACCAGGCTGTGAGTAGTGGTAGCGCGTAATACAGTTCGAAATCTTTTGCTATTTATGGTTAAGACACCAGAAAAAGCAGTCGTTGGAAACTAACCGGCTTTAAACATTAGACCTAATCACTCAATTTTGTATCTAACACATTATAAGGCATAAGATTTTGCATGTAATAAAATTAGAGTATATTGCGCGACATTGTGCGGCTAACTTCATAAGGAGTATACTGCCAAGTATTCTTGCGTGTTTTACATGCCACCGTCTAAGCGACATGTTTTGCCGTCGTGCTCAGTTCGATTTTGCCACACAAACGTGTGTTCAAACTTATTCGACGCAGATTCATCAGCGCTTTCTAGTGCATTCCAGCCTTTGGATCTAGCTTGTGGGTAACACCTGTTATCCCTACAATGCGATTTTTGCGCTATTCCCGCAAAAACACAATCGAGGAATCCTCTGAACCACGAACCACACAGAAATATTTGTGGTCGCAAACGAACGCCAACTACACCTTCCATCTAACGAATCAGCGGCCACAGCTGTAGACCGTACAGCAAAGTATCCGTCATACACTTTGTGTCTGTATCGCTCAGTCACTCTGTTTGCCGCGTGAAAGATCTAGCCGCTTGAACTTGCGCCGCCTGGTTCAGACGCACAGAATGTGGTGACCTTGAACATGCAGACAATTCAGCGCACACGCAAAAGGCAGGAAACCATAAGCACTCGGGCCTCTTTGAGAATACCATTCATCGACGCAATGGATTATGGCGACCAAGCAAAAGCCTATGCTACCGCATGCAGATCGACAGTAGTTTATGACCTTCCTTCATGCCACAAAATTGTACGGATCGGAATCCAGTGTAGCAGTTGCCAAGTCAAGTTCCATCACAAATGCTTCAAGCTCACAGTGAACCAGTTGAAGCTACCCAATAGTAAACCAGCTCCACTCTAGTTCGGTTCAGTACGTACAGTCATTCCACTGGTAAAGATTGTACATGAACCATCGCAGAAGTACGAAAGACTAGTGACAATGTTTGAACAAATGAGAAGCACCAAAAGCGGTTCATTTGAAGAGAACTTAACAGAGAGTAAATCCAAGTCATTCTGATCAGGCCCTGCATTAAAACCGGGGAAGAAAGCTTGACAGCGCGCTGAAAATGCATCATCTCTGTCATTAAACGCCAAGACCACCGGCTATTTAAATATGCCTGAAACAACCACCGCCAGTCCAATTGCAGTGAGCATGGTCAGGGCTTCGTCCTACCTCCAAACGGTTCCGAAAATACAGAAGGGCTTCGACAACAATGGAGTCTGGAACTTAAATGCTGCCAAAGGTGACCGAAAACCTAGCTCGTCGGCCACTCCCACTGGACGCATAGTAAATGAAGATGACGAAGCTGTACCCGAACTGCCGCCACCGATTGCCCACAGACCAGCTGGTCGTTTGACCTCAACCCGAGTTGCACGTAGCATACCAGCGGTAAACTGCAACAACGTTCCAGAATCGACGCCAAATTGATTAAAAGAAAAACAAGTCGATGGCATGAACCAGTAGAACTCCAGTTGTGACACTATAGGTGTTGTAACTAAGTCCGTAAATTCGACACGCGTAACGTTTTACCCAAACTCACTGCTGTGAGTTTGGATGAACTAAGACTTCTCCGAGTTGTGTTTACTTCTCCCCATGAAGCAGAAGCGCCTGTTACCAACACCTCACCTCCGGAATGAGTCACCTTCAATCCGCCTATTCGCGGATATTCCTTGGACAACGTTTGGGCAGAGTTCGTTAATAAGCTCAGCGACATCGTCAATAAAGCATCAGAGACCAAACCCCGTCGTCCCGCGAAAATGCCTTCAATTATAAGGAGTAGGACTCGCAAATGCCTGGCGATAAGGGATGCAGCATGGCGTGCCTACAAGATTAACCCGACTCAGGGACTTGGGGAAATTTCCTGGCCCCTCGCCACCATTGAACTGCACTTGTGCGTGAGGACAAAGTACCTTATCAACAGTGCCTAGCCAAAAAGTTCATGGCAAACAACAAACGGCTGTATAAGCATGTCAATAAACTTCGTAACGTGAAGCATGGAATACCCCCACTATTCACGACAGGCGGTAGAGTACAAAGCGCCGAAGAAGCAGCTAATGCCCTGCGGCTGCAAAACGCCCCAATTGTTGAACTCGCAACATCTACCTGCCCATAATATCAAGCACATAACCGACACCTTTGTTTACAAATGTTATTTTCAACCCATCAATTGTGCTAAGGAAGTTACTCTCACTGCGTGAGCATAGTTCTCCGGGAGCAGACAACATCCGCCCGAAGGCACTGAAGGCTATGGCCACCAAGCTAGCTGAACCACTGTCACAGTTCTTTCAAAGGTGCTTTGATGAACAACAAGTCCCCACTATGTGGAAGTGTGGCATTATAACCCCTATTTTTAAAGGCGGTAGCCGTTCCGATCCTGCTAACTATCGTCCAGTGACTCTCCTCCCTGTGCTCGCGAAGGTGATGGAAGCACTCGTCGCTGAGGCTTTAACGGACTACCGGGAAAAATGCAACATCTTGGTACCGGAACAGCATGGCTTCCGTCAACACCGTTCATGCACCACCAACCTACGCATTGCACGAGGTAGTTGGACGGAAGTGGCCGATGATGGGGTCGGAGTCGACGTCATTTCTCTGGACTTCTCCAAAGCTTTCGACCGCCTTGATCACCGCATCCTACTTCAAAGACTACAGAGTTACGGAATCGGAGATCCAGTACTTGGTTGGATTGGCAACTTCCTTTACCAACTGAAGCTCCAAGTACGTGTTAGGGGATCACTTTCTAACCCAATTGAGGTGGAATGTGGTGTCCCACAAGGCTCAGTGCTGGGACCGCGTTTATTCCTGGTGTTTATCAACGACCTGGCAAGAGTCATCTCCTCAAACTTCCTGCTTTTCGCCGATGACGTCAAGATATGGCGGGCGATTAGTAACAAGGCAGATCAGGATCTGCTCCAACATGGCTTAGATTGCATTTACGAATGGTCAAAGAGGAACAAGCTTCAATTGAACATAGCTAAGTGCAAGGTGATGCATCTGCGTCACCAGCCGGTGAGCGCTTACAAGATTGGAGACCACAACTTGGCGAAGGTTTCTCAGGAGCGTGACCTGGGTGTATTGGTGCAGGAAGATCTCGGGTGTTCAAAACAAGCAGAGAAGGCGAGGAGAACCGGAAATCAACACTTCGGCCTTCTTCGCAGTGCCTTTGGTCGGTTTGAACCCTCAATCTTTCCCCAAATGCTTAACGCCTACGTGCGACCTCACGTGGAATATGCTATTCAGGCGTGGCAGCCGTGGCAGAAACAGGATCTCGTTGCTCTCGAGACTCCTCAACGACGGGCAAACTAAGAACTTCAGGGGCCTCTTACATCTGCCCTATCAGCTTAGACTGAAATCTCTAAGAATGTACAGCAGTCGATATCGGCTTTTGCGGGGGGATCTCATAATGGTTTACCAGATTCTGAAGAACCCAAACCACATTTGCCGTCCGCTGCTGGATTTGAACCACAACACTAAACTAAGAGGTCACCCTCTGAAACTGACAATTCAGTATAGCCGGGTTGAATGCCGTAGAAATTTCTTTTCTCTCCGCTTGTGTGAGCCTTGGAACGCCCTCCCTAATTATGTCGTCTCTGCTCCCAATCTGGCGATATTTAAAAAAACGTGTTGACGATGCATTGTCTCACTTACATTTCATTTACGACTTGTTAGCCAGGGGCTACAAAACGCAATCAAACGGTTTCTAGCCAAACGCCTAACCAATGGATTTATGCATTTATACGTTTAATATGTGAACATCTCCGCTATTCCGCATAAGTCTATGGTGAGTCCACCACAACGCTTTTCACGTTATTATGCAATTGACTTTTGCTATAATTTCCATCCCACGGGACTTGTTAAGCGATGCTTTTTTACGCGTAATAAACCATTGTCCATTGTCCATTGGAGTGAGCATAGATAGGAGAAGCACTATTTGGACGAAAACAGGAGGGACATTGAATCCGTAACCAGGACCTTCCTTGTACACGATATTCTTGAGGCTTGAAGTAATGATGAGCGCGAAGCGACCACTCACGAACAGGAACAATGGCGGTACATTCGCGAGATCCTATCCCAGGAAAACGTCATAGCGCAATCAGTCTCGAGGCTGTGCTGATTGCCAAACTACAAGGGATGTGGCCCGAGCATTGGGAAAATTGTCCTTCAATCTGATAAATGCCAGCAATGGTAGTGGAGGGCTTGTATCTGGGCCGCAGCAGCCTTCCTTCCGAGCTCCGGATCAAAGAAGCAGCTGCTAAGCATACACACTACAGCATCCACTTAGTCAGACCATTTGCCGACAGGAGTTCCGATAACTTCAATCAATTAACCAATGAAACTGGCCAACACACCCAATACATTACATACAAAGAGAGAAGCAAACAGGTATTGGTATGATCCATGAATTTTACACAGATGAGTTCGGCATCCCCCACCAAACAAATGATTAGTCGCCCACCTCTCACTGGTCTGCACAACATTTTATCCAAGACACCCATTCCACGATTCATCTTAAAAAAACAGAGAAACTTTCCTGCTATTCACCAGTTCACAAGGTGCCCTGAACAAGTTGCCAAACTGCGGCTACTTCAAGCATCACATGCTTGGGAACCCATATTCCTTACGGAAACTTTGTGTTAACAAAAAGCTTCTGTATGGATATGTGAAGAGCCTCCGGAATGTGAAACGTGGTGTTCCCCCACTAATATCAGCGGTTGGATGTGCTCAAACCGCCGAGAATATATCCAAAGATCTACGGCTACAATATGCCCCAATTTTCCGACGTGTTGTCAGTATGGGTAACATACCTGTCCCAACCTCCCAGGCGCCAATATTTACACACGTCACGGTTAGTTCAGCGATCATTTTGAGGAAGCTGCTATCGTTGCACAAGCATAGTTCCTCGGGATTAACAGCCTTCTCCCGAAAGCACTGCAGGTGGCAGCTACGAAGATAGCTGAAACATGAACGAGATTTTTCCAAAGATGCCTGGGCGAACAGCATCTCCCTAACCTGTGGAAGCAAGGTATCAGCACCCCAATTTTCAAGTGTGCTAGCCGGTCAAACTTTGCCAACTATCGTCCAGTGAATCTCAAAGGTGATGGAATCGATCAAAGCTGAGGCTGTAATGGGCTACTTCGAAAGGCCTAACAGGATAACACCGGAGAAACACGGATTCCGTCAGCATCGGTCAGGTACTACCAAACTACTGCCTGCTCGTCGCAGTTGGACCGAGATAGCTCACAGTTGGACCGGCATTGATGTCATCCACCTAGACTTTTGCAAAACATTCGACCGCATAGATCACCTCATTCATCTCCAAATGCTGCAAGCATATGGAGTTGGATACCCTGTCCTTGGATGGATCGGAAACTTCCTCTTACAGCGGCGCCTTCGGGTTCGAATTCGAGGTTCATTTTCTGATCCAATTAGTGTGGACTGCGATGTTCCACAAGGGTCGGTGTTCGGTCCGCGGTTATCCTTGTTCTTTATTCACGACCTTGCGAGTGTCATTAAGTCACATTTCCTGCTTTATGCTTATGACTTCTAGATATGGAGGGCAATCGACTGTCAGGAAGATTACGATATGTTGCAACTAGACTTAGACTGAGCTTTTGAATGGTCAAAAGTAAATCTAGTTCCGTTTAACACGGACTAACACTAAACCGTGCACGTCCGACACAAGCCCACGTACGCCTAGAAGCTTGGAGATTACATTCTGAAAATCTCCTCAAAAGAGCGAGAACTTGGGTGGTGATCCAAGACGACCTCGACTGTTCGGTGCAGTTCTTGAAGGCGTACAAAATCGAGAACCAACATGTTGGTCCGAGTACAGAGGGCGGTGGGGAGGTTTGATTATTCCATCTTCCTTCAAATGCTCAAGGAGTATGTGAGGCCTCATGTAGAGTACACAACCCAGGCTTGGCAACTCTAGTTAAAACGAGACCTTGTTACACTGGAGATCGCACACCGACGGACAACGAGAAATGTGTAGGGGTTGTCCCACCTGCAATACCATAGGCGACTGAAAGCCCTGGGAGTGTACAGCGGATGATATCACTGTCTACGGGGTGATCAAATCTTGGTGTTCGAGGTTGTGAGAAAACCCGATCACGCTTGCGGCCACCTAAAGTTTAGCTGCAACACAGAATTGAGGGGTCAGAAATTGAAGCTTTTCATGCAATACAGTCAGCTTCAGTGCCGCCGGAATTATTTTTGCCTTCCAGTTTGTCAATCGTGGAAAGCTCTTTCGACTTTTGTCGTTTCCGCGCCCATGTTATCCACTTAAAAAAGGACGTAAATATGCTTTACATCATTTATATTACTTGATCTGATTTTTATTTATTGAGTGACGACGAGACGCAAACAACCATTTTTCCCACCAACCCCAGGAACGCGGGGTCGACGAATAAACCTGTGTTAACGTGGATAATATAATGGGTCGACAGATGTGTTTATCGCTTGTGTGTAACTTAATTGAACTAACATTATTTCCACAAACCATCCCACGGGACTTGTCCAGCTTTGGCTATTTATCCACTTTATACCATTTTTCCATTGTTCCAGTGTTCGTTCACAATCGTCCTCGTGGAAACATTGTGAGGTATTGATATAAAATGACTCCCAGGCAGTCAGAAGAGACCTCAAACACTTAGCGTCCGTTGTCATTGGGAACTCGCTGCTTTTCATCACATTGGGGAACCAGGTGACATCGAAATATTCCGTTTGCCCTAGGTAAAATTGCTTTAATTATCACGCCCATAGAAGAAGCTCTTGAGTGACTTTTCCCCAAAAGTGTCAGTTCCATCCTCTGAGTAGACGGCAAACCAATTTGCAGCTGCTCAATTCTGGCCGTAATTGCTTTGAAGCGGCGAGTGCTGAGTCATTCGATAAAAGGATTTGCAATATTGGTCCACGAATTGACATTGGAGTTAGTGTCAACATCCGGCTTAAACATAGCGTTTCTTTTTCGGGCTTCCGCGGGATTAGCCAGTGAATGTTGCGACTTCCTCAACATAGGTAAGATAGCAACGCTGTCAGTCATAGTCTTTACATGGTAGCCCTACACCCAAGAAGAAAATAAAGCAATCTGTTTATCTAAACCTGCCATCTTGTTGTCACTGCAGAGTGAGTATCACATCAAGTTATCCGACTCAGTGATGACCACTGAGTTATCAAGCATGGGTACGAATGTCACGCGGTTGACCCGATAACATTCATTGAGACTAGGGCAGGGGTGAGGAAGTTAAGAGAACAAGCTTACAACATGAGCGTTGCTCATGCTTCGATCCGACACATCATGCATCAGCTGAGCTTCATCCGTAGTGGATAATCCAATGGACCTCAACAAATTCCCACGCCACCTACCAAGCCTGAATGGACGTGGCAAGAAAATGGATGAGTCATCAAGTCAAGTCAAGGACGTGTTCCAGATACCTAGGAGGACAGAATTTCTGATGTAGCACACACGCCTCCTTCATTGTGATATGTGATCAATGCAACTTACAAAGGTTCCGAGGGCTTCGGTGTCCGGGTCGTATTAGAAAGAGGGATGCTGAAAGGCAAAGGAGGTACTTCGTATGCGGTAGGAAAGCCACCAACTAAGTGTCGGAGCTGGATGAAAGGTTTGCATGTGTCACATCTAAGTAAAATAAATAAATAAAACTTTTATTCTCGACAAGGCGAGGTACACCTTTACAGGCATGATCATTTTGACAAAACAATGCGTGATCAAGAATTTGCAAAAATCCAATATGTTTGCCATAACAGTGCTTGTTTGTGCAGGGGGAATGTAAGTATGTGGCGGGAGAGCCTATGGTGCGCTGAGGCTGGTGGTGGCTAGATCCTGACAGATGGTCTACACACTGCTGCTACTGTTGCGCCATAGTCTCATGTCCTGGGCGCCTCCACGTGGCGACCGCTGGGTGGGAGTTAGGTTTCGCCCTTCTCCCTGCTAAGATCCAGGACACCAATCCGCATGAGTCAGCTAACTGACCATGTGCTAGACCCACTGCCTTTCGGGTGTTCATTTAATCGAAGGCTTTGGCTGAGGACCCGAGTCGTTCTCCTGTCAGGATTGGGCGCCCTGGCAGTATCCTAGTCCATCCTCTCCGGAGGTTAGGAAGTGGTCGATGGCCCACTTCCCGTAAAACCTAGCCATGGGAGACAACAGGTTACGGGTGATATTCTCAATGCTCGATTGGCGTAGAGCACGAGTGCCACGCATTGTCTCTGACAGTGGGAGGACACCTCCGGGTGTTCAATGGTTTGCTACTTCCCGCCTCAAGCCAGGCAGCCCCTGGTCAAATTGGTGCAACCCGCCAAAAACCCACCTGCGTCTGGCCGTGGTCGCAGGTGCGTATCCTACTACGGTCGCAAAACATATGATAACTATACCAGAACCTCAAAGGCTGCGTGTGACGGCCGTCAAGCAGATCTCAATCTGTCTCTGCAATCACATTCCCGAGCTGGATCTGCTCTCCACTGCCTTGTGGGTCTGGCTATTGAGCCAAAGGCTCCGGGCAGAGTCCCTCAAGCAAACCTCCAAACCACCCACTGCCTTGTGGGTCAGGCTATTGAGCCAAAGGCTCCGGGTGGAGTCCCCCAAGCAAACCTCCAAACCACCCACTGCCTTGTGGGTCAGGCTATTGAGCCAAAGGCTCCGGGTGGAGTCCCTCAAGCAAACCTCCGAAGCACAACGACCACCTCGCGTGCGATTGCCCACCAATGCAATCGTATGCCTGCGCGCAAAGCACTCAGCATCGGGTGCTGGAACGTGCGCACACTACTGGACCGGAACTCCAGCGAGCGCCCGGAGCGACGCACTGCACTGGTCGCAATGGAGCTGGCGCGCTACAACATCGATATTGCGGCGCTCAGTGAAACTCGGCTCGCTGAGCAAGGTAAGTTACATGAAGCAGGTGCTGGCTACACATTCTACTGGGTGGGGAACGCCGCCTCAGCACCACGTGAACATGGGGTCGGATTTGCAATATCCGACCGCCTGAATGGCCATCTGGTGGGTGAACCAACGGGCATCAGCGCGCGACTGATGACTGTTCGCCTACGACTCGGAAGAGGAAAGTTTGCTACTTTCATAAGCACGTACGGTCCGACCATGTGTTATCCTGATGACACGCGTGATCAGTTCTACACTGAGCTATCCTCCGTGATACGGTCTGTGCTGAAGAGCGACCGACTATTTCTGCTGGGTGATTTCAACGCGCGCGTTGGGCGTGATGCATCAGCGTGGACAGATGTTATCGGTGCGCATGGCATTGGTTCAGCGAATGCGAACGGTGACAGGCTGCTCTCACTGTGTGCCACTCACGGCCTGACGATCACGAACACTCGGTTTGCACTGAGTGCGAGTGATATAGCAACTTGGACGCACCCACGGAGTGGTCACGCTCACCTGCTCGACTATGTCGTACGTCAGCGTGATATGCGTGAAGTGCGCATGACACGTGTACTGCGTGGAGCTGAGTGTGGCACTGATCACAAGTTGGTTCGGACCAAACTGTACATATATTTTCGTAAATCGATGTATTGCACTCCCGCCGTGAATCGGCGTAAATTTAACATTCTCTCCCTCGGTACTGTGGCGAAACGTACTGAGTTGGAGAAGGCGATGGCTGCACGCCTGTGTGGTGATGTGGACTGTATAGCCACAGTGGGCGACCTGTGGCACCACATTCGCGACCAGGTGACAGCTGCTGCGGAGGAGACCATCGGGCGCGCAAACTGTAAACGGCCTGATTGGTTTGATGACAACAATGTGACGATTAACGCATTGGTGTCAGAGAAGAATGCAGCATTTGCTGCACATGTTGCAGACCCCAGTGACTTGGGGAAGAGTAGTCAGTTTCGCAAACTTCGACGGCGACTGACCCGAGAGCTCCGTCGCATAAAAAATGCATGGTGGACGGAGAAGGCGAAGCAGATGGAATGCTACGCCGAACGCCGCCAACACAAGGAATTCTTTGACTCCTTGAAGGCGGTGTATGGACCGAGATTGGAGCCGCTGAGGACACTGATCGATGGTAGTTCAGGCGCTAGCTGCACCCAGACTGCAGACATAATGCAGGTCTGGGCGGACTCACAGTCTAGTGTGTATCCTCACTCTTTTCAACAACACCACCGGAGGAGATGTTGAAAAGAGTGAGGATACACACTAGACAGTGAGTGCACCCAGACCTGCATTATGTCTGCAGTCTGGGTGCAGGTAGCGCCTGAACTACCATCGATCAGTGTCCTCAGCGGCTCCAATCTCGGTCCATACACCGCCTTCAAGGAGTCAAAGAATTCCTTGTGTTGGCGGCGTTCGGCGTAGCATTCCATCTGCTTCGCCTTCTCCGTCCACCATGCATTTTTTATGCGACGGAGCTCTCGGGTCAGTCGCCGTCGAAGTTTGCGAAACTGACTACTCTTCCCCAAGTCACTGGGGTCTGCAACATGTGCAGCAAATGCTGCGTTCTTCTCTGACACCAATGCGTTAATCGTCACATTGTTGTCATCAAACCAATCAGGCCGTTTACAGTTTGCGCGCCCGATGGTCTCCTCCGCAGCACCTGTCACCTGGTCGCGAATGTGGTGCCACAGGTCGCCCACTGTGGCTATACAGTCCACATCACCACACAGGCGTGCAGCCATCGCCTTCTCCAACTCAGTACGTTTCGCCACAGTACCGAGGGAGAGAATGTTAAATTTACGCCGATTCACGGCGGGAGTGCAATACATCGATTTACGAAAATATATGTACAGTTTGGTCCGAACCAACTTGTGATCAGTGCCACACTCAGCTCCACGCAGTACACGTGTCATGCGCACTTCACGCATATCACGCTGACGTACGACATAGTCGAGCAGGTGAGCGTGACCACTCCGTGGGTGCGTCCAAGTTGCTATATCACTCGCACTCAGTGCAAACCGAGTGTTCGTGATCGTCAGGCCGTAAGTGGCACACAGTGAGAGCAGCCTGTCACCGTTCGCATTCGCTGAACCAATGCCATGCGCACCGATAACATCTGTCCACGCTGATGCATCACGCCCAACGCGCGCGTTGAAATCACCCAGCAGAAATAGTCGGTCGCTCTTCAGCACAGACCGTATCACGGAGGATAGCTCAGTGTAGAACTGATCACGCGTGTCATCAGGATAACACATGGTCGGACCGTACGTGCTTATGAAAGTAGCAAACTTACCTCTTCCGAGTCGTAGGCGAACAGTCATCAGTCGCGCGCTGATGCCCGTTGGTTCACCCACCAGATGGCCATTCAGGCGGTCGGATATTGCAAATCCGACCCCATGTTCACGTGGTGCTGAGGCGGCGTTCCCCACCCAGTAGAATGTGTAGCCAGCACCTGCTTCATGTAACTTACCTTGCTCAGCGAGCCGAGTTTCACTGAGCGCCGCAATATCGATGTTGTAGCGCGCCAGCTCCATTGCGACCAGTGCAGTGCGTCGCTCCGGGCGCTCGCTGGAGTTCCGGTCCAGTAGTGTGCGCACGTTCCAGCACCCGATGCTGAGTGCTTTGCGCGCAGGCATACGATTGCATTGGTGGGCAATCGCACGCGAGGTGGTCGTTGTGCTTCGGAGGTTTGCTTGAGGGACTCCACCCGGAGCCTTTGGCTCAATAGCCTGACCCACAAGGCAGTGGGTGGTTTGGAGGTTTGCTTGAGGGACTCCACCCGGAGCCTTTGGCTCAATAGCCTGACCCACAAGGCAGTGGGTGGTTTGGGAGGTTTGCTTGAGGGACTCCGCCCGGAGCCTTTGGCTCAATAGCCAGATCCACAAGGCAGTGGAGAGCAGATCCAGCTCGGGAATGTGATTGCAGAGACAGATGGGGATCTGCTTGACGGCCGTCACACGCAGGCCTTTGAGGTTCTGGAACAGTTATCATATGTTTTGCGACCGTAATTGGATGCGCACCTGCGACCACGGCCAGACGCAGGTGGGTTTTTGGCGGGTTTGCACCATTTTGACCAGGGGCTGCCTGTCTTGAGGCGGCAGTAGCAAACCATTGAACACCCGGAGGTGTCCTCCCACCGTCAGAGACAATGCGTTGGCACTCGTGCTCTACGCCAATCGAGCATTGAGAATATCACCCGTAACCTGTTGTCTCCCATGACTAGGTTTTACGGGAAGTGGGCCATCGACCACTTCCTAACCCCCGGAGAGGATGGACTAGGATACTGCCAGGGCGCCAATCCTGACAGGAGAACGACTCGGGTCCTCAGCCAAAGCCTTCGATTAAATGAACACCCGAAAGGCAGCGGGTCTAGCACATGGTCAGTTAGCTGACTCATGCGGATTGGTGTCCTGGATCTTAGCAGGGAGAAGGGCGAAACCTAACTCCCACCCAGCGGTCGCCACGTGGAGGCGCCTAGGACATGAGACTATGGCGCAACAGTAGCAGCAGTTGGTAGACCATCTGACAGGATTGAGCCATCACCAGGCTCAGCGCTCCATAGGCTCTCTCGCCACATACTTACATTCCCCCTGCACAAACAAGCACTGTTATGGCAAACATATCGGATTTTTGCGAATTCTTGATCACGCATTGTTTTGTCAAAATGATCATGCCTGTAAAGGTGTGCCTCGCCTTGTCGAGAATAAAATTTTTATTTATTTATTTTATTTAGATGTGACACATGCAAACCTTTCATCCAGCTCTGACACTTAGTTGGTGGCTTTCCTACCGCATACGAAGTACCTCATTTGCCTTTCAGCATCCCTCTTTCTAATACGACCCGGACACCGAAGCCCTCGGAACCTTTGTAAGTTGCATTGATCACATATCACAATGAAGGAGGCGTGTGTGCTACATCAGAAATTCTGTCCTCCTAGGTATCTGGAACACGTCCTTGACTTGACTTGATGACTCATCCATTTTCTTGCCACGTCCATTCAGGCTTGGTAGGTGGCGTGGGAATTTGTTGAGGTCCATTGGATTATCCACTACGGATGAAGCTCAGCTGATGCATGATGTGTCGGATCGAAGCATGAGCAACGCTCATGTTGTAAGCTTGTTCTCTTAACTTCCTCACCCCTGCCCTAGTCTCAATGAATGTTATCGGGTCAACCGCGTGACATTCGTACCCATGCTTGATAACTCAGTGGTCATCACTGAGTCGGATAACTTGATGTGATACTCACTCTGCAGTGACAACAAGATGGCAGGTTTAGATAAACAGATTGCTTTATTTTCTTCTTGGGTGTAGGGCTACCATGTAAAGACTATGACTGACAGCGTTGCTATCTTACCTATGTTGAGGAAGTCGCAACATTCACTGGCTAATCCCGCGGAAGCCCGAAAAAGAAACGCTATGTTTAAGCCGGATGTTGACACTAACTCCAATGTCAATTCGTGGACCAATATTGCAAATCCTTTTATCGAATGACTCAGCACTCGCCGCTTCAAAGCAATTACGGCCAGAATTGAGCAGCTGCAAATTGGTTTGCCGTCTACTCAGAGGATGGAACTGACACTTTTGGGGAAAAGTCACTCAAGAGCTTCTTCTATGGGCGTGATAATTAAAGCAATTTTACCTAGGGCAAACGGAATATTTCGATGTCACCTGGTTCCCCAATGTGATGAAAAGCAGCGAGTTCCCAATGACAACGGACGCTAAGTGTTTGAGGTCTCTTCTGACTGCCTGGGAGTCATTTTATATCAATACCTCACAATGTTTCCACGAGGACGATTGTGAACGAACACTGGAACAATGGAAAAATGGTATAAAGCGGATAAATAGCCAAAGCTGGACAAGTCCCGTGGGATGGTTTGTGGAAATAATGTTAGTTCAATTAAGTTACACACAAGCGATAAACACATCTGTCGACCCATTATATTATCCACGTTAACACAGGTTTATTCGTCGACCCCGCGTTCCTGGGGTTGGTGAGAAAAATGGTTGTTTGCGTCTCGTCGTCACTCAATAAATAAAAATCAGATCAAGTAATATAAATGATGTAAAGCATATTTACGTCCTTTTTTAAGTGGATAACATGGGCGCGGAAACGACAAAAGTCGAAAGAGCTTTCCACGATTGACAAACTGGAAGGCAAAAATAATTCCGGCGGCACTGAAGCTGACTGTATTGCATGAAAAGCTTCAATTTCTGACCCCTCAATTCTGTGTTGCAGCTAAACTTTAGGTGGCCGCAAGCGTGATCGGGTTTTCTCACAACCTCGAACACCAAGATTTGATCACCCCGTAGACAGTGATATCATCCGCTGTACACTCCCAGGGCTTTCAGTCGCCTATGGTATAGCAGGTAGGACAACCCTTACACATTTCTCGTTGTCCGTCGCTGTGCGCTCTCCAGTGTAACAAGGTCTCGTTTTAACTAGAGTTGCCAAGCCTGGGTTGTGTACTCTACATGAGGCCCCACATACTCCATGAGAATTTGGAGGAAGATGGAAGGATCAAACCTCCCCACCGCCCTCTGTACCCGACCAGCATGTTGGTTCTCGGTTTTGTACGCCTTCAAGAACTGCACCGAACAGCCGAGGTCGACTTGGATCACCACCCAAGGTCACGCTCTTGTGAGGCGATTTACAGAATGTAATCTCCAAGCTTCTAGGCGTACGTGGGCTTGTGTCGGACGTGCACGGTTTAGTGTTAGTCCGTGTTAAACGGAAGTAGATTTACTTTTGACCATTCAAAAGCCCAGTCTAAGTCTCGTTGTAACATATAGTAATCTTCCTGACAGTCGATTGCCCTCCATATCTTGAAGTCATAAGCATAAAGCAGGAAATGTGACTTGATGATACTCGCAAGTTCGTGAATAAAGAACAAGGATAACCGCGGACCAAACACCCATCTTTGTGGAACATCGCAGTCCACACTAATTGGATCAGAAAATGAACCTCGAATTCGAACCCGAAGGCGCCGTTGTGAGAGGAAGTTTCCGATCCATCCAAGGACAGGGTATCCAACTCCGTATGCTTGCAGCATTTGGAGACGAATGAGGTGATCTATGCGGTCGAATGTTTTGCAAAAGTCTAGGTGGATGACATCAATGCCGGTCCAACTGTGAGCTATCTCGGTCCAACTGCGACGAGCAGGCAGTAGTTTGGTAGTACCTGACCGATGCTGACGGAATCCGTGTTTCTCCGGTGTTATCCTGTTAGGCCTTTCGAAGTAGCCCATTACAGCCTCAGCTTTGATCGATTCCATCACCTTTGAGATTCACTGGACGATAGTTGGCAAAGTTTGACCGGCTAGCACACTTGAAAATTGGGGTGCTGATACCTTGCTTCCACAGGTTAGGGAGATGCTGTTCGCCCAGGCATCTTTGGAAAAATCTCGTTCATGTTTCAGCTATCTTCGTAGCTGCCACCTGCAGTGCTTTCGGGAGAAGGCTGTTAATCCCGAGGAACTATGCTTGTGCAACGATAGCAGCTTCCTCAAAATGATCGCTGAACTAACCGTGACGTGTGTAAATATTGGCGCCTGGGAGGTTGGGACAGGTATGTTACCCATACTGACAACACGTCGGAAAATTGGGGCATATTGTAGCCGTAGATCTTTGGATATATTCTCGGCGGTTTGAGCACATCCAACCGCTGATATTAGTGGGGGAACACCACGTTTCACATTCCGGAGGCTCTTCACATATCCATACAGTAGCTTTTTGTTAACACAAAGTTTCCGTAAAGAATATGGGTTCCCAAGCATGTGATGCTTGAAGTAGCCGCAGTTTGGCAACTTGTTCAGGACACCTTGTGAACTGGTGAATAGCAGGAAAGTTTCTCTGTTTTTTTAAGATGAATCGTGGAATGGGTGTCTTGGATAAAATGTTGTGCAGACCAGTGAGAGGTGGGCGACTAATCATTTGTTTGGTGGGGGATGCCGAACTCATCTGTGTAAAATTCATGGATCATACCAATACCTGTTTGCTTCTCTCTTTGTATGTAATGTATTGGGTGTGTTGGCCAGTTTCATTGGTTAATTGATTGAAGTTATCGGAAGTCCTGTCGGCAAATGGTCTGACTAAGTGGATGCTGTAGTGTGTATGCTTAGCAGCTGCTTCTTTGATCCGGAGCTCGGAAGGAAGGCTGCTGCGGCCCAGATACAAGCCCTCCACTACCATTGCTGGCATTTATCAGATTGAAGGACAATTTTCCCAATGCTCGGGCCACATCCCTTGTAGTTTGGCAATCAGCACAGCCTCGAGACTGATTGCGCTATGACGTTTTCCTGGGATAGGATCTCGCGAATGTACCGCCATTGTTCCTGTTCGTGAGTGGTCGCTTCGCGCTCATCATTACTTCAAGCCTCAAGAATATCGTGTACAAGGAAGGTCCTGGTTACGGATTCAATGTCCCTCCTGTTTTCGTCCAAATAGTGCTTCTCCTATCTATGCTCACTCCAATGGACAATGGACAATGGTTTATTACGCGTAAAAAAGCATCGCTTAACAAGTCCCGTGGGATGGAAATTATAGCAAAAGTCAATTGCATAATAACGTGAAAAGCGTTGTGGTGGACTCACCATAGACTTATGTGGAATAGCGGAGATGTTCGCATATTAAACGTATAAATCCATAAATCCATTGGTTAGGCGTTTGGCAAGAAACCGTTTGATTGCGTTTTGTAGCCCCTGGCTAACAAGTCGTAAATGAAATGTAACTGAGACAATGCATCGTCAACACGTTTTTTAAATATCGCCAGATTGGGAGCAGAGACGACATAATTAGGGAGGGCGTTCCAAGGCTCACACAAGCGGAGAGAAAAGAAATTTCTACGGCATTCAAGCCGGCTATACTGAATTGTCAGTTTCAGAGGGTGACCTCTTAGTTTAGTGTTGTGGTTCAAATCCAGCAGCGGACGGCAAATGTGGTTTGGGTTCTTCAGAATCTGGTAAACCATTATGAGATCCCCCCGCAAAAGCCGATATCGACTGCTGTACATTCTTAGAGATTTCAGTCTAAGCTGATAGGGCAGATGTAAGAGGCCCCTGAAGTTCTTAGTTTGCCCGTCGTTGAGGAGTCTCGAGAGCAACGAGATCGTGTTTCTGCCACGGCTGCCACGCCTGAATAGCATATTCCACGTGAGGTCGCACGTAGGCGTTAAGCATTTGGGGAAAGATTGAGGGTTCAAACCGACCGAAGGCACTGCGAAAAAGGCCGAAGTGTTGATTTCCGGTTCTCCTCGCCTTCTCTGCTTGTTTTGAACACCCGAGATCTTCCTGTACCAAAACACCCAGGTCACGCTCCTGAGAAACCTTCGCCAAGTTGTGGTCTCCAATCTTGTAAGCGCTCACCGGCTGGTGACGCAGATGCATCACTTTGCACTTAGCTATGTTCAATTGAAGCTTGTTCCTCCTTGACCATTCGTAAATGTAATCTAAGCCATGTTGGAGCAGATCCTGATCTGCCTTGTTACTAATCGCCCGCCATATCTTGACGTCATCGGCGAAAAGCAGGAAGTTTGAGGAGATGACTCTTGCCAGGTCGTTGATAAACACCAGGAATAAACGCGGTCCCAGCACTAAGCCTTGTGGGACACCACATTCCACCTCAATTGGGTTAGAAAGTGATCCCCTAACACGTACTTGGAGCTTCAGTTGGTAAAGGAAGTTGCCAATCCAACCAAGTACTGGATCTCCGATTCCGTAACTCTGTAGTCTTTGAAGTAGGATGCGGTGATCAAGGCGGTCGAAAGCTTTGGAGAAGTCCAGAGAAATGACGTCGACTCCGACCCCATCATCGGCCACTTCCGTCCAACTACCTCGTGCAATGCGTAGGTTGGTGGTGCATGAACGGTGTTGACGGAAGCCATGCTGTTCCGGTACCAAGATGTTGCATTTTTCCCGGTAGTCCGTTAAAGCCTCAGCGACGAGTGCTTCCATCACCTTCGCGAGCACAGGGAGGAGAGTCACTGGACGATAGTTAGCAGGATCGGAACGGCTACCGCCTTTAAAAATAGGGGTTATAATGCCACACTTCCACATAGTGGGGACTCGTTGTTCATCAAAGCACCTTTGAAAGAACTGTGACAGTGGTTCAGCTAGCTTGGTGGCCATAGCCTTCAGTGCCTTCGGGCGGATGTTGTCTGCTCCCGGAGAACTATGCTCACGCAGTGAGAGTAACTTCCTTAGCACAATTGATGGGTTGAAAATAACATTTGTAAACAAAGGTGTCGGTTATGTGCTTGATATTATGGGCAGGTAGATGTTGCGAGTTCAACAATTGGGGCGTTTTGCAGCCGCAGGGCATTAGCTGCTTCTTCGGCGCTTTGTACTCTACCGCCTGTCGTGAATAGTGGGGGTATTCCATGCTTCACGTTACGAAGTTTATTGACATGCTTATACAGCCGTTTGTTGTTTGCCATGAACTTTTTGGCTAGACTCTGTTGATAAGGTACTTTGTCCTCACGCACAAGTGCAGTTCAATGGTGGCGAGGGGCCAGGAAATTTCCCCAAGTCCCTGAGTCGGGTTAATCTTGTAGGCACGCCATGCTGCATCCCTTATCGCCAGGCATTTGCGAGTCCTACTCCTTATAATTGAAGGCATTTTCGCGGGACGACGGGGTTTGGTCTCTGATGCTTTATTGACGATGTCGCTGAGCTTATTAACGAACTCTGCCCAAACGTTGTCCAAGGAATATCCGCGAATAGGCGGATTGAAGGTGACTCATTCCGGAGGTGAGGTGTTGGTAACAGGCGCTTCTGCTTCATGGGGAGAAGTAAACACAACTCGGAGAAGTCTTAGTTCATCCAAACTCACAGCAGTGAGTTTGGGTAAAACGTTACGCGTGTCGAATTTACGGACTTAGTTACAACACCTATAGTGTCACAACTGGAGTTCTACTGGTTCATGCCATCGACTTGTTTTTCTTTTAATCAATTTGGCGTCGATTCTGGAACGTTGTTGCAGTTTACCGCTGGTATGCTACGTGCAACTCGGGTTGAGGTCAAACGACCAGCTGGTCTGTGGGCAATCGGTGGCGGCAGTTCGGGTACAGCTTCGTCATCTTCATTTACTATGCGTCCAGTGGGAGTGGCCGACGAGCTAGGTTTTCGGTCACCTTTGGCAGCATTTAAGTTCCAGACTCCATTGTTGTCGAAGCCCTTCTGTATTTTCGGAACCGTTTGGAGGTAGGACGAAGCCCTGACCATGCTCACTGCAATTGGACTGGCGGTGGTTGTTTCAGGCATATTTAAATAGCCGGTGGTCTTGGCGTTTAATGACAGAGATGATGCATTTTCAGCGCGCTGTCAAGCTTTCTTCCCCGGTTTTAATGCAGGGCCTGATCAGAATGACTTGGATTTACTCTCTGTTAAGTTCTCTTCAAATGAACCGCTTTTGGTGCTGCTCATTTGTTCAAACACTGTCACTAGTCTTTCGTACTTCTGTGATAGTTCATGTACAATCTTTATCAATGGAATGACTATACGTACTGGACTGAACCACAGTGAACCTAGTTTACTATTTTGCAGCTTCAACTGGTTCACTGTGAGCTTGAAGCATTTGTGATGGAACTTGACTTGGCAACTGCTACACTGGATTCCGATCCGTACAATTTTGTGGCATGAAGGAAGGTCATAAACTACTGTCGATCTGCATGCGGTAGCATAGGCTTTTGCTTGGTCGCCATAATCCATTGCGTCGATGAATGGTATTCTCAAAGAGGCCCGAGTGCTTATGGTTTCCTGCCTTTTGCGTGTGCGCTGAATTGTCTGCATGTTCAAGGTCACCACATTCTGTGCGTCTGAACCAGGCGGCGCAAGTTCAAGCGGCTAGATCTTTCACGCGGCAAACAGAGTGACTGAGCGATACAGACACAAAGTGTATGACGGATACTTTGCTGTACGGTCTACAGCTGTGGCCGCTGATTCGTTAGATGGAAGGTGTAGTTGGCGTTCGTTTGCGACCACAAATATTTCTGTGTGGTTCGTGGTTCAGAGGATTCCTCGATTGTGTTTTTGCGGGAATAGCGCAAAAATCGCATTGTAGGGATAACAGGTGTTACCCACAAGCTAGATCCAAAGGCTGGAATGCACTAGAAAGCGCTGATGAATCTGCGTCGAATAAGTTTGAACACACGTTTGTGTGGCAAAATCGAACTGAGCACGACGGCAAAACATGTCGCTTAGACGGTGGCATGTAAAACACGCAAGAATACTTGGCAGTATACTCCTTATGAAGTTAGCCGCACAATGTCGCGCAATATACTCTAATTTTATTACATGCAAAATCTTATGCCTTATAATGAGTTAGATACAAAATTGAGTGATTAGGTCTAATGTTTAAAGCCGGTTAGTTTCCAACGACTGCTTTTTCTGGTGTCTTAACCATAAATAGCAAAAGATTTCGAACTGTATTACGCGCTACCACTACTCACAGCCTGGTCACGTCTTCCTTGGATAACTGGTTGAAGATTCGCGCTATGTTGCCAATCGAGAATTCGCTAAAAATAGCAAGCGAACGGCCTCGAGTAGTCAGCCGTTCGATGGAACTTACAGACTCAGTAAATACTTTGACACCACAGTTGCACAGACTGACCGAAACAACAGCTCTCACGGCAAACGAAAGGAGGCAGCAAAGCGAGAGTGAACATCCTGATCTGGAATACTCCGGGACCTCATGCAGCCCGTTTGAAGTCATGAACTCACGAGCAACCAAAAGAAGGATAAGTAGTTGACCACCTAAGTTTCGGCTTAAAACCAAATACCTATTTCACATCCAACAAGGCGCTCCTAACATCCAAAACACTGTCCTTTTGGAAACTTATGCCCAAAATCTACTTAATATCTTGGTCGAACTTAGAGAACGCCACGTTTCACAACCAGGGGGCCTCATTATAATTACGGGATCCTAATGAAATCGTGAGATAACTGATTTTGATTGGTTTACTCGGTATGTCCCTGCTCCGGAACAATATGACAGGAAAGGGTGATGGTGTTACACTGTTAACCTGCGATATGGAGTAATATGTCACCCAGAAATCAATGCACTGCTGACTCATTTTCATGCACGCTTTGTTTGCGGAACAAGGACACATCTCTAATAGCCGTAATTTACCGCTCACCAAACTTTACATCGGAAAAGGACTATAAACTGAATCACGTTTTGAAGCTTGCACTGTATAAGTCATACATCGACATTCTCATCCTGGGAAATTTTAATGTACAAGACAAGGAAATGCCAGCAAACGATACCGCGCCGTCTAAACCCTGTATACAAGAGAAGATTCGTGCTCACCTCCGTAGCACCATGTCACTTTCCCCATGAGATATCGAGCTGTTAACAGGCGGTCGATACTTGAACTTGTCCTCACTGACGGAACTCATGGTGGAGGATATAGTTACGAGCACACCAGTCGGTCGCAGTGATGATGTTACTCTCTTGTTTGACTATGTATACTGTGCGAAATCTCCTGAAGAGGAGGAGCATGGAAGTGTGGGAGAAACCCATCGAGGGAATACCCCTCATGGAAGCAGGTCCCCTGGGGACAGTTCCATGATTGACCGTATTACGTTAAATGAAATTCTGGTTAAATCTGCATCTGTTATTGTTCCCATTTTCTTAATCACTCTGATACCTTCAAACAGCCAATCACTTCAAAACCCATTTGGGATTCGTTATACAATGTATTCACAATAATCTGTTTTAAGCGATCTCGTTGTAGAAATGGATCACACCCCTCAGTTGGATTGTGCCTCACAACGTGGAAAAATAAGCCGTTTAGTTATATATTCATCATGACGTAGTATCTACTGTCAAGCACTACAATGTGTTATCCATGATTCTCAAGGATACATCTTGATCCGCTTGCCTGAATACCCCCAGAAGTCGCATGGGAAACGTTCACAAAGATGTTAAGCACACTGGTAGCGCACGCGCCAAATGAAAAGGAAGTCATTTCTCTGCAACAGAACACACAAATGCATGTCCTTGAGGGACTTAGCATGGAAAGCTCACAAGAACTGCCCGAAAGCAAAACTTTGACTGTGTACGTGACACTGCATAACTTATGTGTGTAGTTGTTCCGCGAGGACAAGGTGAGTCATCAGCATGAGTTACTTAATCAACTCCGCACGAACAGTAAAATGTTACGCCAGAATGCTCATCGCCTTAGTAAGGCGCAGCGCGGAATTCCAGCAATACGACTGGTGACTGCACGCGACCAGAATTGAGAGCCAGCAATCTTTTTTTCATTAGTTCCGTACGTACCGTAAGGTGAAGCGCACAAATAATGTACCACAGTCAGGTTTACACAGCACCTTCACTGCGAAAGATTGGTTCACGAAGTTGTTATCCATGCTTATACGCGATTCGTCCAAATGCTGCGCAAACAGTGGTCAGGGCTCTAGCAGAACCACTGGCCGTTTTCTATAGGAGCAGTCCAGAGAGAAACCAAATGGAAGCGAGGGGTCATCACTCCTATTCTCAATGTAGTCGCGACGACCGTAAATTTACCGCTACTTCCTGTGCTTTCCAATGTTATGGAAGCAATAATTGCAGGTACACTGATGTAGTATCTGGAAAACTACCGCATAACAGACCCGGCACAACATGACTTTCGACAAAATCACTCATGCACTATGAACCTGTTAATTGCACGCAATGACTAGAATGAAAAAGTTGATAATGGAAAGGAGTCGATACCATCTATTTCTCAAAAGCGTTTCTTCACCGGTACCTTTGAATTCTCCTTCATAAGCTTTGGAACTATGACATCTGCGACCAAATACTGCGTAGGATAGGCAGTGCTATTAATGACCATCGGTTGGAGGTGAGAGTCCGAGATTCCCTATCCAACGCAACTGAGGTGGAGTGCAGTATACCACAAGGTTCAGTGCTCGGTTTTCATAAACCATCTAGTGAGAACAATTGCTTCCACTTTTCTATTCTTCGCAGTTGATAATAAGATATGGCGGGCGAGCAGAGGACCAGCCGATCAAGAAAGAGTGCAGTGCTATCTCAATACGATTTCGAACTGACCAGTTCAAAAAACGCTGCCATTCAACGTAGAATAATCTCCAGTTGTCTGCCTGCTCCATAGGCATGACTACCAATACTGCTTTTGGGCACAGACTGCAGACTGAAGCAAAAAGAAAACCGCAATCCACAATAGTAGAATCTAAACAGGGATTAACATTGCTAAAAGAGAAGAAAACTCAGCAAACGCAGTTAAGGCTTCAAAACATTCCCTATTCCTCCTTGTCCGAATTCAGTTCGCATACACGCTGCTGAACAATACGCAACTCGGCACTCAATTCGCGCACATGATCAGTCGCCGCAGTCAACACACCCGACTTCTCCACATTCATCGCTTTACTCGACGCCACGGCTTCACACACTAGCGTCTATTCCGACCGAATGGCACGCAACTCTTCGCTTAACGCGCCTTCCGATGCACACAATGGTGCGTGAGCCACATGTAACTCATTCTGGAAACCACACACCAACGACTCCATCTCAACCATACCCGATGCGCTCTAACTGCGATGCATCCACCAAGGAATTCACATTACACTCACATTTATCCAACTCCAGCACTCCGAATGACTGCCAACGCTTGCACTCTAAACTAAGGATCCGCAATTCAGCACCAACACCGTACAACACATCACGCACATGACGCAACTCGTCAGCCATACCAACCAATACTCTCTGCTGATCCTCCACTCGAACACTCAGAGCCACACGAGCCAACTCCGAGCATTGCAACTGATCCCTCAACTCCAACAATGCACGCCCCGATAACCCGTCCACATAACTCGCAATAACCTCAGCCAACTGGCACACCAACTCACCCAACAACTTCCTCGTTTTTACCGCTGTTGGTCCGGACGATGTAGCCGACCACATTGAACCTTAACGGACAACACCGTCACTGGAATCCAACAATCAAAATCCACACTCTGCACACCTACATCATGACCACCAGCTAACACACCATCCGGTCTGTGCTCCGTCTCCCCAACATCGTCCCACGACCACAAATCACCCGACATAGCAGATCCACATTTCTCCTCCAAATCCTACCCATTGGTTCCCACCATCGGCGAAGGCAACGACGACAGTCTGTCTCCAGCAGCCAAGTCGTCCACAATCAAGAGTGACTCGCTCACCTCTCCCTCATGCAAAACATTCCCAGCGAAACCAGCACGAGCATTGGTATCATCTACAACACAACGCAGACGCCTTCACCCCAATAGCAATTGCCGATTCATCCGTCGCAGCGCAACGCAAACCAGCCACCAAGTCATACTCAGTCTCCGAGTTACGTGTCCATTCACGCGTTTCTCTCAGGTGAAAGTGCTCCAATCATGGGGTGCTCAATTCATCCTGCAACCGACATATCACATCCGCCTCCTTCAACATTGCGGACTTCAGTTCTCGCACATCCGCCTTGTCAAGCCCCACACCGAGTCACATGCTGCAACACCAATAACCGTCCTATACCTAATACTACTATCCAACACGCGCTCCTCATCCGTTTGGCTGCTCACATATTTCACGTAGTTTGAGAAAGGGGCAGAATCATGCACACCAACCACTGACACATCCGATCACGCATCCAAATCCGAACAAACACCACCAGGTAATCGCACCAATGTCGATGTTGAGCATGGAACGGACTCGCGCACCACGTTCCTCGAAACACAGCTCAACCGGCATATCTGCACGTTCTGTCGACGCTGCGTCCACTGGACCGATTCAATACAATCTCACTCCATGCACTATCACGAACACCAACATCAATGCGAAACCGCAACTCCTCACACTCCGCTCCAGCAGCCGCAGTCTCCAAGCGTATACCCTCATTTCGCCATAAGAGTGCTATCTCAACATGGCCATCGACCAAACATATTGGAGTTTGTGCTTGTCGTGTGGACTTTTTGGTCTTGAATACGATAAAAGCGCTTTTGCGTCCTCTATCGAATGTCTGGTGATGCAAATGAGCCTTAACTGAGGTAGGACACAACGACCGCAAATGGGAGACCAAAGTACTCCGCGGCAGCTTCCGCACATAAAGAGGGTGTGCACTCAGGGTGGCACTTTTTGCGACTGAACCTTTCTCATCTGATATATGGAAGACTTCACCGCACCGAGCAGTCGCAAAAGGTGTCCTCCTGCTTTATTCGCCCTGAAATCTTCGGATTTATTCTCACAGCGACCTACGTACTATCATTAGATTGGGCTCCGCGAACTCCTCCTACCACTGTTCATTTTTTGGATCTGTTATTCCCGGATCAGCAGCAAACTGCGCTTTTGCAATTTCGAAGCCAACCGTGCTTGAATTTTATCGGACACTTTATTTTTCCTCTCGTCGCACAAGAACTCTGGTGGTCTTATTTTAAAGATCTTTTTGAGAGTCACCCGAGCATCTTACTACCACTCCTTCTAGTCGCTGTACAAAGCGATAATTGTCAATTTGGTCCGCCTTTTGTGCAGCCACTGTCGTCACTAGACAGTATTTTCCAAGTCGTTCTGCTTTGCCTCAATCCTACGTTGCATCGCTACCTATCCATTTACCTGCTGGATCAATAGCACGTACGTCGCCTATCTATCCTAAGTAACGTGGAACTCATCTGGACGCCACACGTCTGATCCCCCTGACCTCAAACCAGCGCCGATCGCAACGCAACGAAAATTGAAGCGAAGTCATACACGGTGCGTCAGTATCGCTATCCTCGTGTGACCCCTGTTGTAGTGTACACATCCAGTTACTCCATTCCATCTTGTTAGTGTTGAATCTTTACATCATATCACCACCATCTGCGGTCATTCCCAGTTCGCTGCCCCCTTACTGACCGTGACCACACATATGAGTAGAAGTATTTCATTCTAAGCTAGTGGTAAGTGAGAGATCTAATCCCTTTGGAACTGGGGCAAGTCAAGATAACAAAGTACACGCCTCAAGTGGACATGGCCCATTCAGAAAAGCAATTGTGACCTATGTGTAAAAACCGTTAAGTCTGTTCCAGTATGCTTTAACTGTCAAAAAGCGTACCATTCGAAGGGTTTAGGGATGAGTGCACTCGAAACTAGACAATTATCACGGCTGGACTCTAACCGCAAGTACATATTTAAACTCATAACGAATAAGCAAGAAGACGCGTCAGTCTGACACACAGTATACTGAACACTTAACGGTTTACATGTGAACACGGAAAGTAAGGGTGTGTCTTTGAGTGCGTGTGTGCGTGCTTATCTACGTGTGTGTGTAGGGCCAATCAGGTTCACGGTCATAGTGAGCGATCATTGGTTGAACACGTAACAGCCCTCCCTGTTTTGGCTGACGTTACCGTCATGGCTGAAAACGTTCGATCGGTTTGCGAATCCGGGTCGATCGGCGTAATTGAGTTTCCCCTGTTGTTCTGTGTTCGTCGTGCTCTGCAGCTTGCTCTGTGATCTCCGAGTGTGAATGACTCACGGCAGGTGTGTCAGTGCTCCTGGGGCGTACATGAAGCCTTTAACACGAAGCCTTTAACTCATACTTTGCTAGATCCTTTAATGTTGAAAAAGAAACCCTGGATTTGTCAACCTCATTTCACTTCTCTGAACAAGTCCCAGCGATCGAGCTTAGTGTTACTACGATAAAACGTATGCTTACTTGTCTACGACCATCCTACAGACCTGGCCCCGATGGGATCTCTTCTGCTTTAATCAAACACGGTGGAGATGATATCCCTCTTATAGTATTAAATATCTTCTCTTTGTCTCTCAAGTCTGGTCAATACCCCGAACGTTGGAAAACGGCTACGGTCATACCGAGACATAAGTCCGGGTCGAAAACTGACATCCGGAACTACCGCCCCATTAGTCACACAGCCATTCTCTCACGCATGCTAGAGAGAATTGTTAAGGAACATTTGGTTTCGTTCCTAATATCGCACAAACTTCTCTCACCTTCACAGCATGGCTTTCTGAAATCTCGCTGGTGTGTTACCTGTCAAGTTGACTTCCTTAACCATCTAACTGAAGCAATTGACTCAGGTCTTCAGTACATTGTCATCTTCCTCGACATGCAAAAAGCTTTTGACAGAGTCCCACACAAAAAGCTGTTATGTAAATTAAGTAAGTACGGTGTTACAAATCCGCTTTACTCTTGGATCCAATCTTACCTTGTAGGACGGTCGCAAATTGTGGATATCAATGGTTACATCTCTTCACCTCGTCCGGTTACCAGTGGAGTGGTGCAGGGCAGTGTCTTAGGCCCGTTGCTCTTCCTACTGTATATAAATGACCTAGTTTCTGTCACACAATTTGGGAAACCTTATTTATTTGCTGATGATTTAAAGGTGGTCTACACGTTCCCAGGTTCTCAGCGTACCGCTGAAGTTAACAATATCCAAAGCGACTTGGAAGCCATTGAGAGATGGGCTGATATGTGGCAGATGACATTTGCAACATCCAAGTGTAGTATTCTATCGTATGGATGTCAGATAGCAGCAGAAGTGTTCAGGCTTCATGATGAAGTCATTCCCATCAGCCAGTCTGTTCGTGACTTAGGTTTAAGATATTCTAGTTCGTTAAACTTTAGCGAACATACAAATCATATGGTGAAAAAGGCTAAGCAGTCGGTCGGGCTCATATGCCACCTGCTAACCTTGAAAGAAACCAGACTAATTGCTTTCAAAATCAGTATCTGGCCTTTGCTTGAATATTGTTGTGCTGTGTTCAGTAACTTGCGAAAGGCTGACTTGAGAGCCATTGAAAACGTCCAACGCGCCTTTACGAAGCGCATATTTGGCTGTTCAACCGCTCTTTCATACCGAGATAGGTGCAAGCAATTGAATCTTGAACCTCTGTGGTTACGAAGAATGCAACTAAATCTGTGCTTCCTCCACAAACTCGCGTGGCGGAAAGCATATATTGGAACCTATCAATTGCACTTTCGGGAAAACACCACTTATGAATTGCGAGATAAAGAATGCATATTCTATTTACCTAAATTAAAGAGCAGTCTAAGGAGAAATTTCTATCTTCTTAGGTATGGCTCCATTTGGAATAAGCTGCCAAAAGAGATTAGATGTATTGAACATTTCTGCATGTTCAAGAAAATGATAAAGGCTTATCTGTCAACGGACAGAGCGAAATGGATCTTAAACATTCAATTTGATGACGAAAAACTGTATGAAGAAGGGCCGGATCATGTATGATACCGGAGAACATCAACTCTACTGCACCAGAGAAAACTTGATCAGCTAGGATGAGCTGATACAAACCGCTTCTTATGCTATTCCTTAACGCTACATTCCATGCGGTTTTACTCCCTTTAAACTTAATTCATTTCAGCTGTCTTCTGTTTAAAAAACCGAGAGCAAAATTATTTACTGGTGTGACGTCAGGAGCTATTTTCGTAATTTTCCCCGCAAATTGATTAATTCGTAATATTGTTCTGCGATCCCTTTCGCTACATTTGTTCTCCAGTGCTAATCATTTCCCCCTCTTTTCTGAAACTAACAGTCCAGAAACATATACTTGAATTCAAGGATGGCAATAACTGATTCCCTACGCGACTTTTGCCTATGGACAACTTGTACAGTCATCTGTCTCCGGGTGTCACGCTACACAATTTATCGTATGATCGGCTCGATCGATTTCTACGCCGATGTACAAAACATACCTGCCTATTTCTTACATTAACGATATGGTACCTCTTTCACATAATTCTTCTTTTCTATATTCTTCCTTATTTCATAGTTGGCCACGACTGGGCTGATCTCCTGTGGTGACGGATTACAGCTTCCAGATTATAAAAGACGTTACCTATGCAAGGCAAATTGCCACCAACTGTCTGGCGTATAAAAAAGTGCCATAATAGAATGATCCGCATGACGGACTGGGCTGAGCCTTCATGGCCCATAATACATGTTCAAAAACAGCTCTAAAATGAACAAAACATATGATATACAGGTGATGGCTCATATGCTACTATGCCACACCGGCACACGGCCAGTTATTGCATGGAAGTGCGAGCGAAACCTTTCGAGGGAATACCTTGCATGGAAGCAGGTCCCCTGGGGATGGTTCCACGAGTGGCCGTATTACTTTAACTGGACATCTGTTTAAATTTGCTTACGTTATTGTTCCTGCTTTTTAATTTCTTTAATGCCTTAATCCTGCCAATTAGTTTAGTACCTGTTTTTGGATCCATTGTAAAAAGCGTGAACAAATTGATTATATTTTTGCGATCTTGTTGTACACATTGATCAGACCACATAGTTGGACTGCACCTCGAAACACCGAGGAATATAACATTTATCATTTATCAATTATCATGATCTGAGTGCCGGCGAACAACTTGGACGTCCGGAAGCTGCAAATCGTTTTGACTTCCTGAAGAATCGAGCACAGTCGCCGGCTGCCAACATTGTTCATGCGGTAACCTGGTGTTAACAGGTTGATGGTCCTGAAATGTAACTTCCGGCTTTGATTCCTCTGAAGACACAAGCTTTTTCTGACGCCCCTGTACTTCAACACGCGGGTTCGGGAACAACAAATGAAGCCTAGTTCTCAGATTTCTGCCGAACATCAATTCCGCCGGGGATTTCCCGGTAGCCTCAGTGGGTGTAGAACGGTAGGAGAATAGGAACCGATCCAGTTTTGTTCGCAATGTTCCCGTTCGCTGCTTTAGTAAGCCTTGTTTCACAGTTTGTACTGCACGCTCCGCTAATCCGTTTGATGCTGGGTGATACGGGGCTGATTTAACATGTTGGATTCCGTTGTTGGCGACAAATTTACCAAATTCGGCACTGGTAAAAGGCGAACCATTGTCTGTACAAATGGTTTCCGGAATGCCAAACGTAGCGAAGAACGAGCGCATTTTAGTGATGGTGGATTCGGCTGTCGCCTGAGTAACTGGATGTACGTCAATCCACTTAGAATGTGCATCAATAAGTAGAAGAAACATGGTCCCGTCGATCGGTCCGAAGTAGTCGGCATGGATACGCTGCCAGGGCTTGTCGGGCCAACGCCAAGGGTGTATTGGACCTGGCGCCTTGCTCCGCTGATACGCCTGACAAATATCGCAATTCTTCAGTAAGTTCTCTATATCTGAGTCGATGTTGGGCCACCAGTAGTACCCTCTCGCTAGTGCCTTCATTCTCGCCAAACCTGAATGAGCATCATGGAGCTCTTTAAGTATCTGTAAACGCGCCTTGGTGGGAGGGACTAGACGAGAGCCCCAAAAAACACAGTCGTCGAATAGACAGTTCGTTTTTCCGAATCATAAATGTTTGTAATTCAACTGTCCCTTCAGGAGGCCAACCCATGTTCAAAAAGCGTTTCACCATTGATAGCACGGGGTCTCGATCCGTCCATTGACGGATTGTTGAACTCCGTATCGGTGTTGTGTCTAGATGTTGCATTAGATTAACCAGTTCAAACGGAGGGTCGTGTTCATGTGCAGTTTCCGTGATCGGCAGACGGCTGAGTGCATCAGCTATGCAGTTGCTGACGCCGGTAATATAAACAATCTTGTAACTGTAAGCACTTAAGTTTATAGCTCATCTCTGCATCCTCGGTGATGCCATTTGTTGTATACCTCTGTTTTCCCCAATCAAGGATATCAATGGTTTGTGGTCTGTATGAAGCTCGAAAACGTTTCCCCATAAATACTGGTGAAACCTCTTAACTCCGAAGATAACGGCTAGCGCTTCCCTGTCCAGTTGTGAGTAGTTCTTCTCCGCCGTCTGTAAGGTGCGCGATGCATATGCTATGGGACGTAAAGAACCATCGTCCATGCGGTGGCACAGGACAGCCCCGTCCCCTCAAGGGGACGCGTCGCACTGAAGTATGAGTGGCTTGTTAGAGTCATAATGAACTAACGTTGGTGGCGAAGCCAGAGCTTGTTTTGCTTTATTGAAGGCATTTTTTTGACGGGAACCTCAACACCACGATGCATTTTTGTGTAACAGCTCATTTAATGGCGATAGAACCGTCGATGTATTAGGCAGGAAACGGCGATAGTGTAATAGCATTCCTAAGAACGAACGGAGTTCATCACAACTCTTTGGCTGTGGGCTTTCTAAAATAGGTTTAACCTTGTCATTTAAAACATGTAAACCATGTTTATCAAGCCGGTATCCAAGGTAACAAACGGAAGGTGAAAGGAACTCACATTTAGACCATTTCAATTTGAATCCACTTCGCTCCAAACGTTCGAGTACGACCGCGAGTGTTCGAAGATGCTCTATATCCGAGCGTCCAGAGATAAGAATATCATCCAGATAAGCACACGCAAAAGGAATGTCCTTCACTAGGTCGTCAATAATTCTCTGAAATATTCCGGGGGCGGAATTAATGCCAAAAGGTAAACGAGTATATTGAAATAGTCCCATGTGCGTGGTGATGGTAGTAAGTTTCCTCGAAGGTTCATCGAGCTCTATCTGCGAGTATGCATGACTCAGATCGAGTTTGGTAAACTTTTCACCACCAGCTAGTGTTGCATACAAGTCATCAATACGGGGCAAGGGGTACCTGACCAGCGTGGATGCTTGATTTATGGTTATCTTGTAGTCACCACAAATCCGTACGGAGCCGTCCGGTTTGGTTACTGGCACAATTGGAGTTCCCCAGTCAGAAAAGTGTACATGAGCAATAATACCTTGAGTCTGTAGGCGGTTTAGTTCCTCTTCAACTTTAGGCCTCATAGCGTATGGTAGTGTGCGCGCCTTAATGAATTTTTGTCGAGCGTCTTCATTTAGTTTTATCGCAGCCTGAAATTCTTTCAACTTCCCAAGCTCCTCGGAAAAAACAGCTGAATGTTGTTTAAGTAATGTTTCAAGTCCGGAGATCTCGGTGACTAATTTTACCACATTCATTGTATCCGGGAAAGCACGTATCCAGTCTCTTGCAAGCAGATTTGGACGATCCCCGGGATCACATATACAGGAAGTGTGCGTATTCTGTCACCATACTGTGCCTTCACGAAGCATTTACCAAGGACACGTATAGGTTCACCGGTGTATGTACGAAGAACAGAATTGCAAGCGGATAAGTTCGGGAGCGTTTTTATAGCGTTTTCCCGGATTATCGTCACGGATGCTCCTGTATCGATTTCCCTCTGTACCTTTTGTCCTTCAATGTAAAGCTCTAGAGTGTATGGCGCCGGCTGCATGCTAGAAACGGAATTAAGCCAAATGGAATGTAATTCAGGGTCGCTACCATCAGATTCGTCCACAGTTTTGATGGGGTTTGCTCCTCGATAAGCCCCACTTGAACGTCGCTTGACCGATCTACACACTCGCGCCAGGTGGCCCACCTTCCCGCAGCTTCGACATACTGTCTTCTGATGCCGGCAGTCGGGTGGACAACTGTGCTGCTCACCACAGCGATAGCACACAAACAAATTGATGCCAGTGGGTGGCTTTGGTTTTGGTGTAGTGTTAATCAATCGCAGCTCATCTGACGAGTCCTTCAGCGTAAATGTTGTGAGTTGTTGTGTAAGGTGTTTCCTCTGCCGGGCAATCGAGCAGGCCGTCTCCCAGGTCAGTGAACAATCATCTTGTGAAAGGAGCTTCTCCCGCGTGCTCTGGTCTGAGATTCCGGCTATCAAACATTGGAGTAACATGGTCTCTTCAAATCTCGTTGGATCGACTTCATTGTATTTACAATCAGGTGCTGCTTGTAGTACACGAGCGATGAACTCGTTCACACTCTCATCTGGTTTCTGGCAGAGTTTCGAGAAGTAGTATCTAGCCGTAAAAACATTCTGGCGAGCACCCCAAAGATCACTGAAGGTCTCCAAAGCGCCGGTTATCGTAGAAGAGATTTGATCAATGCGAAGTGCATCAAAATACCTTTGACCCTCATCTCCAAGACACTATCTCAAGAGCTTCACATTGGTTTTCCCAGTAAGAGATACTGCTGGATTCAAGAGTGGAAGCAATTCCAAGTAATCCGTAAAGGTTTTCCGCCATCTATGCCACGAGTCCAGGGAAGGTTTGTCGGTAGAGCACGACCAGAAGACCGGTGGAGTATTTGTCACGGACATGTTGACCTCCGTCGCCAGATATCACAACTGGACTCTAACTGCAAGTACGTATTTCAACTCACAGCGAATAAGCAAGAAGACGCGTCAGTCTGGCACACAGTATACTGAACACTTAACGGTTTACATGTGAACACGGAAAGTAAGGGTGTGTCCTTGAGTGCGTGTGTGCGTGCTTATCTACGTGTGTGTGTAGGGCTAATCAAGTCCACGGCCATAGTGAGCGATCATTGGTTGAACACGTAAC